>VJMH01005207.1:0-23430 GCA_009835185.1 Aphanomyces stellatus | reverse complement strand
CGCTGGGCTCATTTATTTCATTTACTTCTTGTAAAACACCATTATTTTGAAAGTCGATTTCGACTTCGATGTCTTGCGCAGGAGGAGGACCATGAATTTCACCATTGGGTTGTGACCTGGATGCTCGAAATTCAAAGGTTCCTTTAAAATTAGAAATGCACAAAAGCAAATGACCAAACGACATGATGCCAGCTTTTGCCGCCTCATGTGCTTTACATGATCGCACTGTGGATCGAAGATACCGACACCTTCTTTGCCTTCCTCGATGCTCTAGACTCGCCTCAAGTGGGCCACGGGTCGCTCATGATTTGGTCATTGGGTCACACTCGTTCAGTACCTCTGGCCCGCCTTGTGCTTGAACACGACAGATGCTCCGATTCTTGCTGAGCTCAGTGGTATTACGAAGTTATACTCCCGTGTAATCGTACGCGATATCCACAACCTGACATGGCTTGGACATTACCTGCGCGCCGACGCAATGATTACTTGGCAAGGGGTGCCAGTCGAAGTCACGTGTTAAATTTCGAATGCACTGAGCAGTGGGCGACACTACGCATCGCACACGTCCATGCGCTTCGAAATACGATCGATGGCCTCCTTCCCGTGCTGCCACAGATGCGCCACTTGGTCTGCCTTGACCTGAGCCGTCTCACTAGAACCACTCCTTACATTTGTAGCCACGTCTACTTTGCCCGAGCTCAGCGCCGATCACATGCGCGTATCGTGCGCGGAACTACAAACAACCACACCAACGTACTCCCATGCAATGGTTCGCCACTTGATCTAATGGCTTCAAACGCAACCCGTGACCAAGTTTTGCTTTGGCGGCGTTGACTGACCTTGTCCAGCACTCTGTTTGGCACTGTCATTAGCTGCAATAGCCTCCGCTCGCTCTTGCTGACGGCGTGTCCCCTGCGCCTGCTTTTATTTCCTGCGCGGCTTTTTCAACTCTGTGAGCTCGAACTCCTCAAAGTATCTGTCTCCTCCGACTGCCTCAATCGAATTGCGGCGGCCCTCGTTGGATCCAACGTTGACCGCCTCAGTCTCAAACAGTCCAATACATGGGGCCACGGCGAACTTGCCAACGCCATCTTTTGTGTGCTACCTCACACTCGCATCGCCCATTTGGATTTGAGCGAATGCCACCTTGGCAAATTCTGGACCGCCAAGACGATGATCTTCTCTGAACCAATATGCCTCAAGACATTAAATTTAAGCGGCAATTGTTTTAACGACAATGTCGTCGTAGCACTCGCAAAGGCAATGAAGATGACACCGCGATTACAAGAGCTCAATTTGATGGGAAACAGATTTAGACGCGACGGTGCCAAGTTCGTCTTGGCCCAGTGTCCCGTTGCCTGCTCAGTCAATCTCTCCAAGAATTACATTGCAAAGAATGTTCACGGCGAATTCCAAGCTTTAGCAAAGCGGTCACATGTCAAATTATGTGAAGTTGCTGTGGATCTCGACATATATAGTGCATTCAGTTGCCCGAGCTATTTTATTCACAGTTGGCTTGATTGCATTCCTGCAAAATTGATGACTTTGGGTACGCTATTTTTCCTTTGGCAGTGATTCAGTGGAAACAAATCGCAATGACCTGCATCCAATGGGACAAATGACTTGAACGCACTTTGTTTCCATAAATGAAGGTATTATTCAGTTTTTCAATTCGTCAAAATGAAAAGAGATTGAACAAACTCTGTTGGTGGGATTCAAAATTTTGACTACGGGAGCGTCTTACAAAATAAATACGTTCACTAATCAACAATGCTGACACGTTTTACGCTTGAAGAGACGTTTAGCCATAAACCAGCAGCATTTTTATTGAAAGATACATACGCCCAAGCCAGCAACAAATTCCATCACATTTGCCGGAGCAAGTCCAGAATGGGGTCGCGATGGAGGGCCTGTGCAACCTCCATGGCTGTCTGGCCAATCTATTTCACGCATGTGAGATTTCACACGTTTCTGCATCTTCAGTTTGCCTTGTTGGAAACAGTCACGTCAATATCCATGCGATGGAGTAGCTTCTGGACGAGATCAGTTTGGCCTTCTCGCGTGGCAACATGCAGCGCCGTCTCTTCCTTCAACAAATGCCACCATTGATTCGAAGATAAATGATTGGAACGTACGGCAGTGCCTCGGCAAGTTCACATCAACGTCCGCCCGCGCGAGCAACAAATCCACAATGGCCAAGTGCCCAAATCGCATCGCGGCCAAGAGGGGTGACACGCCAGTCTACGTTGCTGGCATTAGCAACTACTTCCACGTCGTTTTCGTACCGAATTGGTTGCATTGACATCAATGTAGTCGCGCGCCAACAAGAGAGAGACTACCTTGTCAAGTCATTTTCACAGGCAACAAAGAGAGCCGTGGCTTTGTCCTGTTTGTTTCCATCCTCAGCAACATTTTTAGACGTGCCATACCGCGCGGAATTGCGCATTGGAGCCCAACACCAAATGCAATTACTGCGCGAGGCATTTCTTAAATTTCGCAGGTCGGATGAAATTGAATCTGCCATGAAGACGATTCTACAAGTGGGCCAACAAACCACGGAAATTCGTAGATTGCACAAATTCCGTCATGCCGACGGGAATGACTATTGGGTTTGTCAAAATAAACCCTAGACCCTCTGCAGATGTGGCTACATTTTCTAAACGTCGTTCCATTGTTGACTTCGAGGGCGCGTTACATTTTCATTTCTTGGTAATATATTTCTCTTCACGTCGAGCAACGTTGTAATTCATATTTGGCGGCGTAATTCCGCCATGCTATACACACTCTTCGTTGCGTCGTACATATTCATATTTGCTTGGTCAAAGTTCGTTCTTCTTTGCATTATAAATTGGAGAGATACTGGTATTATTTTTCCGTTTTTTGAAACTGAAATAAGAGCCAAATGAAAAACTTTTGGAAATTCTGGCAATAGTGCTACCAGACAACATCTTTTTGCTTTGTTGAAACCACTTGTATCATCAATGCTGCTTTGGAGTAACATTCGAAAGCCCATTCGAGCAATAGGCAATGAGAAACACGCTCACGGCTTTTGCAAGTTGCGTGTATCATTAGTGCTGACGCGCGCAACATTATGTCTCTATATATTTTCTTCATGCCTTTTCGACTATGTAATTTCTTTCATGGGCCATCGTTGGATTTACAAGAAATTTATATATCCAAAATCCGAAATACGGGGCAAATTGTATTACTATCTCATCAAACAAAACGACAATCACCTTTATACTATTGAAAATGACGTCAAAGATTTGGGGAAATTAAACTCTCAACCCAGCCAACCAACATTTTGCGTGAAGCGGGAGAAGAACTATTGCGTGCAGTTTCGACGACGACATGTGAATCGATTGCTTGGCTGTGGGAGCATTAACTTATGACAACAATCGATTAGAATATCTTTGGCAGTAAGACCGGTATTCATTTGAATGTGCATGTGGCTTTTTGTGCAAACATAGTAGCAAACAAACGTGAAATTCCAATACACATATTTAATATTTACCGCGGCATGCCCTGTTTTCTCGTATGGGGAAGGGTCAAGTTGCCAGTGGCTCAGAGCAATAAAATATTGTACGATCCTTCGAACCAGTGGTATACATTCTATCAAAACATCAAAACGGGCTCTGTGGCAGTAGAAATATATGTCATAAAATTGCAGATACTTTTCTCGCACCTTCGGCAAGTTCGATTTCAGCAACTCAGTTTTATGAGGTTTTGGAGTGGCAAGACAGACTGGCAAATGTCTTGAAATATTTTGACAGCTGACTGTGCATTAGAAATAAATGTACACAGCCAAAAACCAGCGGCGGCGTCCTTGGGCATTTCGAACGTTGAGTGCAATGTGCGAATGGCCCTTTGGCGGGGTTCAACGCAACAACTTGGCGCTACTATTTTGTCGAAACGGCAACACTTCACAGATAAATCTTTTGCAACGTTGGTCGATTTGCTACCACTTGATCTCGTAAAACGAATTGAGTGAAGCAATGACAGCCTCGCCGAAAAGCAACAAGTCCCTTTCCAGGGTAGTTTTGATATTCACGGACAATCTTGTTTGTGCGTCTTGGAATAAAATGCGCTGTTCCAAATGTTCAATCGTGCAGATTCGCAGCATTGGGGCATTTCAGACACCATGGCGGACAAATAACGATGCTGTGATCGTTCGACGGGCTTGATGTTTCCTCTCGGGGTATGTCTTGCTGGCACGTCTTTGTCATGCCATTGAGGAACGCGTGCCTTGCACAGCTTGCGCTTGTCTTCTCGCTGGAATTCAAGAGGCCTTCAACTTGACCAGGC
Organism: Aphanomyces stellatus; assembly: GCA_009835185.1. Taxonomy (NCBI): domain Eukaryota; phylum Oomycota; class Saprolegniomycetes; order Saprolegniales; family Verrucalvaceae; genus Aphanomyces; species Aphanomyces stellatus. The sequence goes on along the minus strand of VJMH01005207.1, from coordinate 19,125 downwards.
ACCGCGCTTGGCGTTATTTGGGCGGTCTTGGACAACGATGGAGAGAGGATGGATACCGATGGGGCTGAAACTGCCGTAACTGCCCTTCAACCGTCACATCGTCAGTTTCGTGGTTGAGCACTTTTGGATTTATTTCTGTCAATTGATAAAGAACAACGCATCAGCGGCACTGCATTAATACATATCCCTCCACAAACATGAACGAAATCGTTTGTGTGGTCTTGCCATCGATACAACTGTCCAAACCTCGTCGTCCTGAATGGACACGTTGAAGTCGCGACGCTTCTCTTGGCAAATGGGGCCGACGTCAACCAAACCAAGAATGTACGAAACATCCCCACGTCTGTATCTCTAAACTCAATTGAACAGGATGGACGGTCGCCTCTGTTCATTGCCTCTCAGAATGGACACGTGGAAGTCGCGACGCTTCTCTTGGCAAATGGGGCTGACGTCAACCAAGCTACAAATGTACGAAACATCAGCACTCATTTCCTTACTCACATCGATAGCATGGGACTACACCACTTACTACGGCTGCCTTCAGCGGGCACGAGGACATCGTCAAGATTCTTTTGGCAAACGGGGCAGATATGGACAAAGCTGACAACGTACAACACCATGATACGGTACTTTCGTCTACCCAGCAACGAGAGCTTGATTTTATTGACAAGATCAGCCAACTGGGCGATTTCAAGGACCATTTTGTTGAGTGGTATGAATGGGGCCCGGTCAATGTGGCTGGCATGAATTGCTTGGCTGTGATTATGGAACGCGGTCGCAACAATTGCAAGGAATTACTACCAACGCTTCAACGGGACATATTCTTACGATTTCGTTGTATCGATCACGTTGCAAGGGCCGTCAGGATTTTACACCAACACAATTTCATCCACGGTGACCTTAAGCTGGAAAACATCGTTGACTTTGGTTTATACAAATTGATCGATTTTGACCATGCGATTGAAATGGGCCAAACCCTGCCGCCCCATTGTACCAAGGAATATTGTCCGCCGGAATTGGCTTAATATTTACGACAGAGTGGTGCGCCGATCGTTGCGTCGGCAACGTTTGACATTTGGTGCCTCGGCGTTTTGGTGCTCAAGCTTTTTATCAAGGACGGTATTTTGGTGGAATTTTCTGGCATTGGAAACAAGGACATTTTGGATGTCATTGCCGATCCTGAATTTTCATTTCATGACAGCATTCATCAAGCAACGGAATTGAGTGGTCGCCAACGAAAGTACCTTCTCCGATGTTTGGACCCCGACCCAACGAAGCGAGCGACGTCGGTCGAAACGATTTTGGAGCTGGTCAAAATGAAGACAACCACCGTCAGTATCGTGGTTCCGTCCATATCTCCTCCCCCTGAGCATCTGGACTCTGCGTTGGCACGTTTGAATCATTCGAATGGATGGCCTTGTGTCTGGACTGTGCAAGCGTCGCTTTAGTCAAATCGTTGGAAAGCCGATGACCTTCGATGGAAAGACGAAACCTTCCACCTTGTAATCCAAGGCGAAATGGCCATCCCAAGTCAATCAATTAATTCTGGCTGTTCTGCTGAAGGACTTGTATTGACCCGTGGATTACAACCAGTGGCATTGCCCATATTAAAAGCCGGTTACGTATTTTTACAATGCCTTGGGCTGGCCAAATCGGCGTACGGCTTGTCGATCGGAGATCCATTTCTGTTCAATTTGAACAAACTGAATTTGCCCGGCAAGTGTCTCCAAGCTTTGGAAATCATTCATGGTGCAGTGCCCGACCTGGCCAGCACTGAAACGTTTCAAGATATTTTGGACAAGTTGATGGACCCAACACTTGAAGATGCGGTAGCGCAACACCAAACGCAATTACTGCTCGAGGCATTTCTTAAATTTCGCAGGTCGGATGAAATCGAATCTGCCATGAAGACGCTTCAACAAGTGGACGTACAAGCCAAAGATATTCATGTCGACCCACATTGTATTATTAGTTAACATAATTCCGCAATGCAAATATTAATCTTCATTCAGTCGAACATGTCTTGGTTTGGTTCTGTCTGGTGGTATGCATGACAAAGTGAAGAGATTTCGATATATCATTACGATTTGAATATATTTAGCTCTTGTGAGCAATTACTGCGCGAGGCATTTCTTAAATTTCGCAGCTCGGACAAAATCGAATCTGCCATGAAGACGATTCTACAAGTGGACTATAACAAACCACGGAAATTCGTCGATTGCACAAATTCCGTCGTGCCGACGGGAATAACTATTGGGTTTGTTAAAATAAACCCTAGAACTTCTGCAGATGTGGCTACATTTTCTAAACGACATTCCATTGTTGACTTCGAGGACTCGTTGTTACATTTTCATTTTTTGATAATATATTTCCCTTCATGTCGAGCAACGTTGTAATTTATATTTTGTGGCGTAATTCCGCCATGCAAGAAATACACTTCGTTCCGTCGTACATATTCATATTTGCTTAGTCCAATTCCGTTCTTCTTTGCATTATAAATTGGAGAGATAGTGATATTATTTTTCCGTTTCTTGAAACTGAAATTCGAAAGAGCCATCGAAAAACGTTTGGAAATTCTGGTAATGATGCTAAGTCCTAGTTAACATCTTTTTGATTTGTTGAAACCACTTGTATCATCAATGCTTTGGAGCAACATCCGCAAACCCATTCAAGCAACAAACACTGAGTTCTTAGGAGAAACGTGGACGGTTGAAGGGCAGTTACGGCAGTTTCAGCCCCATCCGTATCCATCCTCTCTCCATCGTTGTCCAAGACCGCCCAAATAACGTCAAGCGCGGTGCCTGGTCAAGTTGAAGGCCTCTTGAATTTCAGCGAGAAGACAAGCGCAAGCTGTGCAAGGCACGCGTTCCTCTATGGCATGACAAAGACGTGTCAGCAAGACAAACCCCGAGAGGGTCAAACGTTCAAATTGTCCGAAATACTTTCAGACCTTCATGGACTGTCCAAAACGGACAAAACACAAAATATCTCAAAAAGTAATCCATTTGGTCTACTTTCTGAAAGTCCCATCGTATTCCCCATAAAATTTTGCGTAAGCTTGTCTTCGTCTCAAATGATGGTCAAGCGATTATATTGACTTTTAATCGTATTGAAGCTGATTTGGAAGCATTTCCTGTAAAAATCAACACTCGAACACATTTATAATGCGTTTTTCGAACTTAAATGAGCACTTTAGTATCTTTTCATCGATCAAGATAATATTTTGAATACTTACTTACAAAATTTCAAAAATATGCATTTTCACCTCCCGGACCCCCCATGGCCCCCGAATAAAACACCATACTAACCCCCTAACCCCCCTAATCGTGGTAGATGATTGGGAATGGTTCGGCCAAGAGCCCATGCAAGAGAAGGAAGCGGCGGATGCCACCTTGCGCGTCAACCACAGCGCGGTGTTTTTTGTGACGGATAAAGAATGCCTCGAGGTCGTTCGCAGTGACGCGACCATGATGCTCTCGCGTGTGTTGTATGAGAGCGGTGACGCACGCATCGATGCTGGCCATACTTGATCAATTCGTAAAACGAGTTGAGGGATTCGATGGCAAGAGGTTGAAACGACCATGCAGTGGCTATTGTTGGACACGAAGCTACATAGTTGCAAATCCATCCGATATAATACTGTTATTGAGAGTATGGTTGGTATGTTGAAATGGATACTCTTCTTTGAGTTGGCCTTGGCTGTCTTTGAGTGGGGGAGTCATGGTGAAAAGGAAAGTGATCGATTAGATTAAGAAGCTGTTTCACGAAGGGCCGGAAAGTATCCTGCTATTGAGTGGTGATCCAAAACTCTACAAAGACAGAGGCACCAACTTCTGGGAGTTTCGCAGACGTATTGGACGGAGAAGCAGGATGCCCAGGTAACGGCCTTGAGTCGGGTTGGAGCCGATAGCAGTCCATGTCTCATCGCCGGCAGTGGCCCCTGGGTCGAGGTCATAGTCTTCTGGGCAGATCTCACCATGGTGCACTTGGATCGCATTGTTGGACCCTCCTAAACGGACAAGGAGGTAATGGTTCATTGCATGTTTCTGTTCCCAGATCTCTTCTTGGTTGGCATTACTGATGTCCAAAGTGTTTTGGGTTGGCAGGATGGTCAGGATGGCATCACGGTTGCTTGTGCAATTAGTGAAGTTGGTTGGGGCAAAATAGCCTTGTTGTGACGTGTTGGCAGCCGTGATCTTATACTTAAAACTGTTGACGCGAACTGTACCACCCAGTTGTCACGTTGGACTGGCTGATGTGCACCGTTGGTTGAGTTGACGACAGACAGCGTTTTGCTCTTTTCTAGTGCAAACACACTGTTAGTATTGAAGATCACATACGACACTGTCGGGATAGTTGCAGCCTGTTGGATAGATGCCAAAGAGTAGGTCGAGCAGTAACAATGGGTAATTTCCATCTTATCGGGGAAGTTGAGCGGCACATGTTGAGCACGTGGAGGTGCGACCGCAGGGCCAGCGTGTCGACGAGCCAGTCGCAGTCCCACGTCGAGATCTGCGTGAGACAGAGAAACCCCTGGAAGGAATGGTAGCTGTGGTTCTCGAGATCCACCGCCAAGAGTCCACGGTTTGCAACGCTGCGACCATCGCGTCAAGTGGTGCCGGCGGGTCAGGGGGGTTGGGGGTTTAGTATGGTACTTTACTGTTCCCCCGCGTCCACGAATGCATGGGTCAGTGAAGCTTCGAGCGATTTGCCCATGTATCGAGGGCAGGACGTTTGAATATAATAATAGTTTTGATTTCCTTGACAGTGGCCTCCATGGCGTTGCGTTGGCCCTACGGCTTCGGAACCTCAATTATCAAATGCCGAAACGCTCGCTTACACGCATAAAGCCAAGTCCGCATGATGACCGACGGCGAGGGACGTGGCCGCGGCAATCGGGTCGCCTGCCGCGGTCGAAATACAATGACATGAACATGAGTGACGTTGACAAAATCGTCAATGAGACCTCTGATTGGCTCAAATATTTGAAGCGAAAGAAAATAATGTCTTCAAACTGAAGGGAGATCGAGTCAAAATTAAAAAGCAGAAAGCACAAATCGGTCATCAAGCTGACCAATTTGTGTGAGCTGGCTGAGCTGGAATAATGACGCAAGGTTTCGAACAGGTTACCGCTTGCTTGACCTTTTCTTCTTGCAATCCCTTTCGTTGGCGTGACCTTGCTTGACCATCGCCGTCCAGGTCACGTGGGTGAACAAGGGCAGCGAGCGCGGCGAAAGCATCGTCAGCATCGCGTTCCTCCGACTTGGTGACGCTCAAGTGTGCTGAATTCCCTCCTGAACTCAGAAGCGCGCATCGACGGCGTCGTCGCGCGGCAGGCCAGCGGCAACTGCACCGAGTTTGCCCAAAACGACCGCTCCGCCTACCTTGTCGTGACGGAAACAGAGTCTACTCGTGAGGACGGCAACATCCACAAAGACTCGGTCTCGTACAACGACCTGGAGCTCAAAACGCACGACGGGCACTTGGTCTACGCCATCCACATGGTGCCTAGTTGGAATGAACTCTTGCTCTCCTGCCCGGCCGATTGGACTGTGACGCGGTGGCACCACCAACCAGCATGAATTCTCCTTTCTCTCGGTGCAATTGAAAGTGCCGGCCTTGTTGTGACGCACTTGGTGCATCTCTCAAATGGGGTACGTTTATCAGGTGGTGGTGGACTCGACCAACTTTGTTAGCGTGTCTGGGTACGTATCGAGATCAGGGACCTCTTCAGGACCGTGCTCGATCCCATCATCCCCAAGGAAGACGTCGGCTGCTCGTGCATTTCGTTTGCCCCATCCTTGTCGTGGGCGATTCCACGAGAGACGGTGGCGTGTTCCCAGTCTTGGCAGGCGGTCCCTGCGCAGGCATGAGCGTCAAGGATCAAATTATGCATGCTTGATGTCCCTATTTTTCAACTCAATCGGGTTTTGATGATGTCTTTGAAAGTCGATGCTGAGTATTTGGCCTTTGTGTTGGTTTCTTGAATTGCATGAGAGCACTTGCCTTGATTACGAACATTTATAGTCCACATAGTTGTATGTTACTATTTTATCCTGACTATTTTTCACGTTTTCACCTTGTGGGGTTTGTAGTATTCATGTTAGATAAGAAAGGTTCACACGACATTAAGAGTCCCGATTATCTTTCTACATTAATTCGCACGAGCACTCTTTTTCAATGTTTTTTTCCCTCGATTTCACCGTCGTCGCTGAAGAATATTTCCTGGTAATCGAGTTCAATTTTGTGCTTGCGTCGTCCTGATACCGTGGAGACAACGTCGGGGCAGAGGTGTGAGTGCTTGACAACGCGCCAATATCGACGTCCGCATTCAATGTCACATAGTCGCCACCTGTGACGCGGTGAATGGTGACGAGTGAATAATCTTTAGGGTCGGTCGCTCGTAGGCTTTTCGAGGCATCCGTTGATTGATTGGAAATATTCGCTTGTGGCACAACATCTTGACGAGAGTTCCGGCGCGAACTCGGGTTGTTTTTCCTGTAACTACAAATATTTCTGTTTTGCAATTCGAGAACTTGACGAATAAACGTACGTGTCTAAGCCTCTGCCTTGTTCGCAATTCGGACATTGGTACAACTTCTCCTTGCCTTTCGCCGTGTCGTGATTCCATTCCTCATATCTCTCAAAGAATAATTTGGTAAGGTTTTGTTTTGGTACGAATGATTGTGGCAAATTTTTATCCGTTGATATTTGTTTGGAATTTTCTGCTGACGTCCAAATAGCATAACCGTCCGAAGAAAAAGTTCGGCATAACCCTGAGAAAGTTTCTTGAGAGTCGTTTTCTTTGAAGAACTTTTTCAGTTCACGTAACGCTCTGCCACGAATATGGTGTACAAACACGGGCTTGTCAGAATGGGATTTTACGGCGGAGTGGACTACCGCAAAATCCGCAACCGAGGATTCATTTTGCACGGACTTGATCAATTTTTCAGCATTGTCGATAGCGGGACCTGCATCGAATCCAATTGAAAGTTTGGCAATAGTATTTACGGTTCGTGCAACATTGAGGACTCGCAAGCCTGATTGGAGAAATGGAACAACGCCAACAAGGAATTCACGGGACTGAGTGCCAATTTTTATGGGATACACATTGCCAGATTCTGTAGGCACGATGGGGACTCCATCCACTTCATCCACCAAATACAAGTACACAGGTTGTCCAGTAGAAAAATATGCGGATTTGCCTTGAACGATACGTGCAAACGCCATACCAAAACTTATCATACTTTGGCACATGTCGGTAAACCGAGCGGTTGATTGTTGAGCTGAAGATTCCGATTTGACCGTCAGATTTACATCCAAAACCACAAATGACGTCGGCACCGTGACATCATTTGCTTCAAATATACCCCGTAAAATATCTTCTTTCACTCCCGCCACTTGTTTTACTTGTTCGTTGAATCTTTCATTCATGCATTTGAGCAAATTTTGATTTCCCTGTTTTATAAGCGCTTCTATGTTTGAAGGGCCCGTCGTTTCGGCAGTGAAATACTCGTGTTTCAGAACAGCACCCATATTTGCGCGGTGATTTGGGTTTACAACCAAAATTTTTATTAGCAAATCGCAGACATGTTCGTTTGATATTTTGTTTCGAATTTTGGCATCCAGATCTTTATCGGTAAAAGTTGCTACTTCTTCAATGTCTTTTTCAAGTACATCTTGGTTTTTATCCGTCGATACAAGCTCCTCGCCACTGTACAATTGGTACATTAGAACACCAAAGGCCCATACGTCCAGTGCCGGATCTGCAACTATTCTTTCATATGGTAGTTCACAGTCGTCTTCTCGTGAATTTTGAAATGTCTTGACGACGTATCCATTCTTGGGTTTTACTTTGTGCCACAGCATATCGTTTATGGGCAAATTTGACCAATATTTGCGATACAACACTTCTTCTTCAGAGTTTAACTTATAGAACAGTTCTACATAACATTCTCAAGAATATTTACGCTACTTGTAAATACCTGGTGGCAGACTGCCCGAGCTAAACTTTGCCCCGACAAACATCCCATTCGGTGTAGTGGCATCCAAGTCAATCAACTTCAAGCGATTACCCACTCGCACAACATTTATTTTCTTTAAATCGCCGTGGATCAGCTTCTTGTCGTGTAAATGATTGAGACTTTTGGCAACTTGTTGCAAATACACTCGAAGTTCATTATCACTTGGGCGTTCTTTCAGAAAAATATCTTCCAGACTTCGATCACCAGCGGGCATTACAATAATGTGAGGATATGCGGTCAACAAATCATCGCAACGTAATTTAACAGAATTTGAAGCATCCTGTGATGAACTTCCGAATGAGAAGGGTAAAATATCGAGAACGTATGTGGCATCCAGAATTTTTCGGTGCTGAATTTCTCTTTTGTGCTCGTCGGCATTCTTCATGAACTTAATCGCCATTTTGAGCTTTCCACCGAAATGTTGCCTGCAGTACCTCAAAAATTCGAACTCCGACAAAGACCCACTGTTATCTTTGTCCCATAACTGAAACTCGGCTTTGAAAAACGCTTTCTCCGTTTCCTAAATATGTCTATAATTCTTGAAAATATGAATGTTCATTACCTTGTCCTTTTTGTCGGAGACATTCCACCCCGCTTGCCCCAATACTTCACTACACGTAATAAAACCTGCTTCATCCAAGTGTTCGGTGTCTTTTTTGTTCTCCTGGAACACTTGGCTGCAAATTCCATGATCGTATGCTAGCAAAACCACCGCAGTGTTACTGACATGCGCTGGAGGTCCTTCGAATATTTCAAAGCGACCACAGAAAAGCAATCGGTCGTTAAAACTCTTCCGCATGTTCGCGTCTGTGATTTGGATGACTTCTCGGCCATGCATATCGATGGAAAACGCCAGTTCGTGCAAAAGCTCGTCAGCGAATGGTTTAAATTCGATGCGGTTTAATATTGTTTGAACACAGCTTTGTCGAACTGACGATGTGATGGGATGTGTGACATCCATAAAAGTCGCCCAGGAAAAGGAATGTTTTTGCCGTCGAACCAAATTGCCATCTTTGACTTCAACGGGCAAATCCATAAGGAGCAAGGCTAGTGCTGCATCCTGATGCAAACATTCCGCGCAGCATTCAATGAGGAGTTTTCCAGTCTACAAATCAACACGCATATTACAATGATGTAACTAATCCTCAGTGATCACATTGTCAACGATGCGGTGATTAATTTCAAATTTCGAATTCAATATAACAGACAATATGGCGAAAGCGCTGTCATTGATACAAAGTTCAATTGCCTAACAATTGATCAGCATGATGTGCATAATTGCACGTTTTACCTGCTTTCTAAATTCAATATCACCGTGAACCAAAAGTGCTTGGACAACATCGACAAAACCGCCTTCAATAGCATAAATTAGCTCGCGTGGCTTTGGCTACGGATATTCACATCAGAAAACAACCACAACAATGGACCTCTTTGCAAAACATAAAGAACATTATTGAGTTGGTTTAACACAGAAAGAATTTTGCATCGGGGTCTGTGATGAGAATCCTATGTCGAAGGCAAAGGAACAGTAACGTACGTGGTTCGTGAAATTTACATTGCTATTGATATTGTCCAATAGTGCACGCACTATATTTGCATGACCTCCTTGACATGCATACATAAGTGCTGATCGTCCTTGCTAAGAAGAAATTGTCACTTTTCACAAATTCAATCAGATTTTCAAATTCGTCAAATCATCAATTGTCGTCGCACAAAAATGCGTCATGCACAAATACGACATCAAGCTGCAAAATACCTTATCCACAAGATTTACGTCAATGCCTTCATATAGCAAGAACATTTGAACTATATCGACATGACCCCCTTGACTTGCATACATGAGGGATGACCGCTGTTGCTAAGAAAAACACTGTCAGAAATCTAGAATATGCGTTTTTTTTGTCTCGTATTCGTATCGTCAAAATTGCTTTAAAACAATTTGATGGATAGTCGGACCCACCGTTTATGTGCAACGTACTTTATCAACAAAATTTAGGCTAATGCCATACCGCTGCAAAAGCTTTCGTGCAACATCAGCATGACCCCCTTGACTTGCATACATGAGGGCTGTTCGGCCATTCTAAAAAACCAATGACTTAGTTATTCACGAAAAGCATCTTGATTATTCTCCATTTTTTCGTTCAACACATATAATATCAGCCGAATTTGCATTTGCCGGATCTTTTGCAATTCTTTCCACGTACTTTGTCGACGAGATTGATGTCAAAATCTTCGCGCTGCAAAAGCCATCGAACGACTTCAATATTTTGGATTTGACTTCGTAGCTCATTTATGTTTTGTTCATTAATTTTTTTGGCATTTTCCTCCGACGTCCAAAGCGTATAACCGTCTGGCATAAACGCACGCCGGAGGCCCGAGTATGATTTTAGAGGATCGACTTCAACGATAAACTGTTCGATTGAACGCAAAGCAGTACTGAGAACGCGTTGCATAGGAACCTGATCATGGCTCAGGGTAACGACGGCCTCCTTGAGCGCGTCAAAATCCACAACAGTGGTCTCGGTTTTTGCAGTTGCAAGAATTTTTATCGCAATATCAACATCAGGTTGAGTGGGACTGTGAACACCAATAAAATTGGCTAGTTGCAGCACGGTATTTACACATTGGAGTTGGCGAAAGCCAACTTGGAGGAACCATAATAACATAGTCATGAATTGTGGCGTCTGTTTGTCAATGCGAATAGGGTACACTTCGTCTGACGTTGACGGTATGACCAGTGTGCCTTCAACTTCGTCAACGACATATAAGTACATTGGGTCATTTGATGATATAGCAGCGTGTTCGTCCTTTGTGGCGCTTAGTGAGAAGTTTGTGTGGCTGATATTCTTGAGACACATGAACAACAAAAGCTTGTTGAGTGAAGATTGGTCACTTCCATCAAAAGCTGTGGTCAAATCCACTGGTAAAACCACAAAGGATGTTGGTATGATGAATTCCGTGTCTTCAAATATGCCGCGCATAAAGTCTTGCTTATGCAGGGCTGTTTCCCTCAGGAACTCTTTTGATAAATAATATATACCATCGAGTTTGTCGTGGTTTTTTTTGAAATTGGCATTCATATCCGCATTAATTTCTACCAATTGATCAATTATGGAGTTATCCATTGTGCCCTGAAAATATCGATGGTGCAGTACATAATCCATAGACATACGGTCCTCGGGGTCGACAACCAAAAGCTCTTCAAGCAGATCGCGGACAAGTACGTTGGATATTTTGTTCAGAATTCGAGTGTTCAACTTTTCCTGCGTCCATGTTGCCGCCTGCATGATTTTTCCATCCACGACATCTTGGTTGATATCCGTCGCTATGAGCTCCTCACCAGAGTACATTTGGTACACGAGGGCCCCAAACGCCCAAACATCCAAGGAAGGATGTGCTTCGACTAGGTCGTATGGCAATTTTTCGTCTTCATGTTGAAACGTCTTGACGACATATCCGACCTTTGGTTTTATTTTTTGCCACAAATCTGGATTCGTTGATTCGATATTGGACCAATGATTGAAATATAGTTTTTCGTCTTCAGCTGACTTGAGCTTATAAAAAAGCTCTACAAAGAAGAAGTATGCATCGACGATTTTACGTGAGACATTCCACATACCTGGTGGCAGACATCCAGAACTGAATTTCGCTCCCACAGGATCGCCAAAAAACGTTGTGGCGTCCAAGTCGATCAGTTTCAAGCGATTTCCCACTCGTATCACATTTAATTTCTTCACATCGCCGTGAACTAAGCCCTTATGATGCAAATGTTGGAGCCCTTCGGCGACTTGTTGCAGCAGAACTCGGCGCTCGTTTTCACCAGGGCGCTCTTTCAGGTAAATGTCTTCCAAGTTGCGGTCGGCCGCGGGCATAACCATGACATTGGGATATTCGGTCATGGTGTACCCACCAATAATTTGAAGGGTTTTCAAACTCGCTTGAAAGGCAGTTTGCTCAACTGATGGTAAAAGAGACAGCACGAATGTGTCATTCAGGTACTCACGATTGCCAACTTCACGCTGGTACTCGCAGGCATTCTTCATGAACTTCATCGCCACCTTGAGTTTCTTTCCACAATTTTGAGCGCAATATCGGAGAAATTCTTCCTCTGAGAGGAACCCGTTCGAGTCTTTGTCCCATTGCTCAAACTCTGCCTGCCATTTCTCATTTTCCCTCTTCTAAACATGAACAACATTTAAATCAATTGAATTGTGTGAGTTACCTTGACTGCTTTGTTGTCAATTTTCGACACCACGTGCCCCAAAACTTTGTTGCAATGAATAAAGCCATTCACGTCCAAGTTGCCGCTGTCATTTTTGTTTTCATGGAATAAATGGGCACAAATACCGTGGTCGTAGGCCATCACAACTACTGCTGTCTCGCTAACGTACACAGGCGGGCCATCAAATATTTCATATCGCCCACAGTAAAATAGGCAGTTGTTCAAATATTCGCGAGTGGACGCGTCGGTGATTTGAATGACTTCACGGCCATGTTTGTCTTTGCCAAAGGCTAATTCGCGGAGCAATTCGTGGCCGCATGAACCAAACTTCTCGTCCTCCAAAATCGCCTTGAGACAGCTTAGACGAACGTTTACATTCACTGGATGTGTTACATCCATGAACGACGCCCAGGAATACAAGTAGTCTTGACGTTGTACTAAACTGCCGTCCTGGATTTCAACTGGCAAGTCCATAGCAAGTAGCTTCATTGCCGTCTCATGCACTAAGTATTGTGCACAACATTCGACAAGAGGCTTTCTATCCTAAAATTTTGCATAAGTCTCACGAGGTGTGTATTCCACAATCACATTATTGGTAGAGCGAGAACTCCCATGGTACTCTAAAATTGCAACTAAGGCGGCGTATTTCTTGTGATGAAAAGAATAGTCAATATCCTAATGCACATCGTTGCATATGTCAGATGAGGTTGCACGACATCACAAAACCTTCTCAATCATAATATCATTTCGCTGTGCAAGAATGTGGACAATCAAAAAGTGGTCATCATTAATGGCAAACATCAACGCAGTCGATCCATTCTAATCGTGACGAGAGTTTAGAATCGACTATGCAAATAAGCAAAGCTTTCTCGTAGCTTGGCCAATCAAAAATGAATTGACAGTGTACTCATGACAATTGAACACTACTACTACGTACTTTATCCATGAGGTTGATGTCGACACCGTCGTGGTCTAAAATGAGGCGCACAACTTCCACATTCCCAGTCTTGGTTGCATACATGAGGGCTGATTTACCATCCTATTCGCGACACGACCTTAAGACACGTCCCCAAACGACTTCGATATTGGTCAAAAATGTCACAACTGATCAGTTTTGAATCGAGCAAATGCTCGAAAGTACGATGCGATTTGAAATGATACGCAAAAGTGAATGGAGTCGGTTACTCACCGTGCCACAAGTGCCGTTGACTTGAATGCCATCACGAGATAATAGGATGGCCACAGGTTCGACACTGCCATGTTCACACGCATACGCCAGCGCTGTTCTCATGTCCTGGGCGTGATGGTTTGTATGAAGTACTCTATTCTGTGTAGCAAATACCTCCTTTCCATCGTCGTCTTCAATTCGACCTTTCGCGTTGACGTCGACGTGACCTGCGTCCAGGATGGCCTGCATGCGGTCCACGCTGCCTGCTTTCACTGCCTCCAGGAGGTCTTCAACGCTGTCTTCTCGCATGGGTTCCTACGTTCTCGCGTGAATTTCCACTTCCTCACTCTCATTTTCACGATCATCTCAAGCTCCTCCGCACTGCTCTCAAAAGGGGAACTGCCGGGAATGGAGGATGCAATGAAGTCGAAAAATCACCCGATTTTCGAACTTAATCGGATTTAGCCAATTAGAAGTCGCCTGAAGCACCATGCGAACATGCGAACTTAAATAAGATGCCTATTTTACTTATACAAAACAGCCCGCTCAAAATTTGTACAGATGAAATACTTGTTGCCAATCCAACGGGTAACCCCCCCCCCATAAATGGTGAGCAGTCGAATATATCGGTATTGCGCAAAACAGTTTCGCATGAATATACAATATAGATCACAAATGCGATTACAAGGACTCTGTCTCGAGTCCTGGGTCGCTCTCGTGGAAAAATCACATGCAACCAACTACTTCGAGGTAAGGAGCAAACAGCCGACTCAATGGACTTCGAAAAACATCGCAAATGCCAGCGCAAATAATAGAGATACGGGTCAAAACTCGAAAGTGACCATTGTCATGAACTAGAGCTTGACAAATAAATACAAGCGCCATCGAAACCTCGTCGAGAACGATAGTCGCCGTCACCACGACCATCGATGTGTTCGAGTGGGTTCGGTCTAGCAATTCTTCACACACCGACCTCAGGACCCACTCAACTCTCAACGGCACGCCAACCTCGTTCGAAGAGGGCTACTCTTTTACTCTCTCCGTCGATCGCATTTTTTACTAATAAAAAATGACATTTATAAATTGCTCAAACTTAACATGTACACTCGTGAGCGCCGCTTGGGGCCCTTAAACCTCCAGCATCGCCGATGATGAGTGTGACGTTTGACCTTCCGCTCTTATATGTCAAGTAAGGTGCGGTGGCACGCTTCGGTCCAAGTTCCGCGTCAACGCAGCATCCGCCACGCCGCTGCATCAACTATCCACGGTAAACGTGCCCATCTTTCACTCTAACGCATTTCTCTGACCAACATCGCGCTTGTGCGTACGGAAACACAAATATTGAGTGCACCATCCCTCGGTGACCGTGTGGACATCCATTTCGTCACCGTGCCACGCCCATCTCGAACAAGTATTGCAACATTGCCTCGCTGGCCACTCTTGGGCTGCTTCTCAAGATGAGCGAAGGTCGATGCGCCTCCTGACTCTTCGTCCCCCTTTGGTCCAGGACACAATCTGCTCGGTGATTTGCGTCTTGGGGCAAAAACAGTTCCGGTACGCACGAAACTTCCACGATCCGCTGCGCCATCGTATACTACTAGTACATCCTTAAGTCCCACATCGTCCACACGAAGCCAACCTAAAATTCGTCGATACGTCCATCGCATCCTCACTCACGAAATCACCAGCGACAACACGCATCTCCTCGTCAACGACATCATTTACATGTACTGGAGGAGGATCACATCCATCAACTCTGCTGCCCGGTCGCACTGTTCAGTCGAAGTTGCATGATTTAGTGCACGCTCTTGACGTTCCCTCTCCATCGCAGCGGACCCACGCCTTATCTTTCTTGTCGTTCAATGCAAATACCAGCTGTGCCGTGGAACCTCACCACCGTCACGTCGCCAGGCACTGGCCATCAAACAATGACATCTGGTGCGGCTGTTGTGTGGGTCGGAAATGCTCAGGTTTCAGATTCAGTGTATTTGCCAAGATCCGAATGTTAGATGAGTCCCACTTATTATCTCAACACATATTGTACGTTTCATGAGGATGTGTAAATTGTCCAATGTAGATTTTGTACGAATAAAAAGAATTCCCTGATAAATCCTACAAATATCAAGTTCAATGAAACCCAGCAGTTACGAAAAAACGATGAATGAATATAATTGCTCCAGGCTCGTTATTTCACGGTGAGTTATTCTGCTCGAATGGCAAGTCTGGCGTCGTCTGATTGGCTCAATTATAGCTAGTATAACTTCACGGTGGCAAGCCCCCGCTCAATCGCTCTCACTTCGTGGTCCCGATGGGGTATGGGTGGAACCCTTAGATAACAACCTGTCATTTAATTTCTTGTCTCCTGCCTCGTCTCCTTTTTACTGCCTCTGTTCTGGAAAGCTGTGTGCATTTGACTTCAATGCGACCCTAAAAATTCATATCTTGACCAAATTCAATATTTCGTATCATGTTGGATAGCTTATAAAAAACTCAAGGTTTCGTTCATTGACCATAAGGGAAATACTCGCGATTTAGCTGTAAAAAACGAAGTAGCTTTACTGAAATGTTGGCCCTGTCCGACACTATGCGACACTTTACCTGGCCGATTGGACAATTTCGGAATTAATGCACAATACTTAAAAGATTTTATTTTGTTTTTTTTGTCTGTTGGAATTTCGATGGGTGCGTTGTGGCACCACATTCATATACTACTAAGTCTGCAATGTGGAATCGAATCGACGAGATCTGAGAGCTGGAAGATCGCAACAAGCAACAGATAAGATGGATCACTATATTGTGGTATACTACCATGGTCTACCTTTGGGCCAACCGTGCGCCTTGTTACCTTTTCCACCTTTTGTTTTGTATGTTTGAAATTTCGACCTGCCCGATACGTTGTTCAATGCCAAAGCCATCGCGAAGGATCGCAATCCGATGCGCTAGAGTCCACCCGTCAGTCGATCGACATGTCCCCCGCGTTGACGGTGGTCTCGTCACCCAATGTCACTGCCTTGCCTGAGAGTCGGACAGAATGAAGCTGTTGACCAGTCTTTGGATGAAGGCAGTCGCGATGCGACTCGTCAGTCACATTGCCATGCACTTGCAAGCGGGACACAGACAGTTTAACGTCTGCGAGATACAGGCCATCGCCAAGAGTTATGACACGACGTCTGGCTTCTTCGAGAGCGTCTTGGCTCAAATCCAATCCTAGTCAAGGCTAGAGATGGTGCCATGTTCCAATGGACGCACTGCCATTCGATGGATCGCTCCATCCGACGTAAAGCCACCAGCCTCGGTACGTCTGCCATTCGTGTACCTTGTCAGACATCCATTTTTTAGAAAAAGTCATACGACCAAACAACGTACGACGACCTCATCCTGCGGGGCAAACGTCTGCACAACAAGGGCAGTTTCGCGCGTGCGGTTGACGGTTTTTCACGTGCCATGCGTCAATTCCCAGCCCACCGCGTTGACTACGCATGAGTCAATGGGCAAGTGCGATCGACGATTTCACAGTAGCTATCGTCGACCAAACAAAAGCTACGTTGTTTGACATGCGAGCCGAAGTATATGCGTCCATGAAGCAATGGACTCTTGCAATCGAGGATTACACTCAGGCGATCCAAACCACCGAGATGACGTCAACAAAAGACCGCGTGCAGTATTTCAACGACCGCGGGGTGCATCAACTCCCACAAATTTGTCCGACAATTTGGTGACCAAATTTTACAATATTGCATTAAACTACCTCAAGAGCCATCACAAGTACCCCCACGCGTACTATCCCATTAGTCGTGTTGTCACGAACGTGCGAAATACAAATACATCCGAGATGGGTGGACTCAATGTCAAGCAGTGTGTTGAAATGCTTGTAAATGGCATGGCTAAACACCCGGAGCTCCACAATGGTGACTTGGATATGAAGGACAGACCGTCTTTCCGATTGAGGGAAACAGCATAAGCTGCTCGATCATCAACAGAGATCCACGAAGAGCCAGAACCCTTCCCTGATTGCGATGTTTCGACTACCATACCTTCTTTTGTTTTCCCACTCGGAATGGTCTAGCCAGAAGCTCCCCAGAAATCAACAATCTTTGACGTGGAAAATGCGTCGAGGGATATCCCGTCCTTTTACTTTCCTGTCAAGACCCCAAGCAATAAAAAAATAGTGTCGTTTTATGTGGCCATAGATTTATGCCACCCATGCCACCCCTCCGTGTGTTTCGTTCACCTTGCACGAGTGTGTGAGAGCCAAGCCTCGCAGTCGTACGCGACAGGCGATACACAGCTTTCAACAAGCGTTCAAGGTTGTCGGCTGACGTCTTTGCGGATTGAGTTGTCTCTCCATTGGGTCGGCACTGACCGTCGACATAAAACCATACAAGCTTATTATGATCTCGATATCTACCGTACGAACATACTTTGTACTCCAAGTGTTGAGCCTATGGTTGGAGGGCAGAAAATGTTTCATTAAAATAATTTTGGTTTGCTTGAGAGTGGCCTCTATGGCGTTGTGCTGACCCGATAGCCTCGGTACCTCAAGCACCAAATGTTAAGAGGTTCAATTGCATGCATAAAGCCAAGTCAGCATCATCAACGAAGATGAGGGACGTGGTCGCGGCAATCGGGTCGACTGACGCGGGCAAAATATAATGACGTCAACAAAGAAATATTGACGGAAATGTGAGTCAGGAGACACAATGTAATCGACGATGTAATTCGACGAGGTTCGAGCAACATGGGAAATCTCGATGTAATTGGACGTGATAAAAAATTACGTCAAGATTTGCAATGTTATCGGCCCTTGTAATCTACAGAGTGATGGTGGTGAAGGGAACCCAAGAAAATTCAACTACGAAGTCGTACATATTCATATTTGCTTGGTCAAAGTTCGTTCTTCTTTGCGTTATAAATTGGAGAGATACTGGTATTATTTTTCCGTTTTTTGAAACTGAAATTCCAAAGAGCCAAATGAAAAACTTTTGGAAATTTTGGCAATAGTGCTACCAGACAACATCTTTTTGCTTTGTTGAAACCACTTGTATCATCAATGCTTTGGAGTAACATTCGAAGCCCATTCGAGCAATAGGCAATGAGAAACACGCTCACGGCTTTTGCAAGTTGCGTGTATCATTAGTGCTGACGCGCGCAACATTATGTCTCTATATATTTTCTTCATGCCTTTTCGACTATGTAATTTCTTTCATGGGCCATCGTTGGATTTACAAGAAATTTATATATCCAAAATCCGAAATACGGGGCAAATTGTATTACTATCTCATCAAACAAAACGACAATCACCTTTATACTATTGAAAATGACGTCAAAGATTTGGGGAAATTAAACTCTCAACCCAGCCAACCAACATTTTGCGTGAAGCGGGAGAAGAACTATTGCGTGCAGTTTCGACGACGACATGTGAATCGATTGCTTGGCTGTGGGAGCATTAACTTATGACAACAATCGATTAGAATATCTTTGGCAGTAAGACCGGTATTCATTTGAATGTGCATGTGGCTTTTTGTGCAAACATAGTAGCAAACAAACGTGAAATTCCAATACACATATTTAATATTTACCGCGGCATGCCCTGTTTTCTCGTATGGGGAAGGGTCAAGTTGCCAGTGGCTCAGAGCAATAAAATATTGTACGATCCTTCGAACCAGTGGTATACATTCTATCAAAACATCAAAACGGGCTCTGTGGCAGTA
>VJMH01005206.1:0-36154 GCA_009835185.1 Aphanomyces stellatus | reverse complement strand
ACACGAACAGTACGCCCCGACGAGGCTGAGGGCCGCCGCGATGGCAAAGGTCGGACCAAAGCACAGCTTCCCGTGGCAGGAACCATCAGGAGTTGCATGCAGGTGGTAAATGTAAGTGGAGAGGGGACTCAAGAGAAGGGGAAAGCCAACGGCGACGGCGAGACTGACCAAGCCATAGTTCTTGCCAAAGTGGCGCGGACCAAAAAGCTCGCGCGTCATGACGGGGAAGAGCGCGTAGATGCAGCCTTCGCTGAATCCCGTGGCGAGGATGGGGACGGCGATGAGAGATGGCGGGACGACGAGGAAGAGGAGCTGGGCGAGGCCGACGGCAAGGACACTGGCAGCGAGAAAGGAGCGGCGGGGGATGGAGACAAAAAAGTGGTCCGAGAGGATGCCCATGGCGAAGCGGCCGACGAGGTTGCAGATGGAGAAGAGCGAGACGAGGAAGGCGATTTGGTCGGTGGCGACTTGTTCCACGGACGAGGAAGCAGATTCGACGATGAAGCTAATGTTGTTCATGACAAACATGGCCGATCCAATGCCGACGAGGACCGGCGCAAACAAGAACCAAAAGGTTGGGTGGCGGAGGAGCGCGAGCAAGGTGACGTTACGTTCGTCTTCGTGATGGGGCCGCGGGGATGCCAGTAGCGGCACTTCGTCTGGTGACTTGGTAGCTTCGATGGAAATAGCATCGTTCGTGTCATGGATGTGCATGACGGGACGTAGGAGGAGGACACCGAGGAGGCAGACAACGAGGAGGTAAAACCCAAGCCAGTTGAAGTAACTTATGACCGCATGGTCGAACCAGAGACGGTAGATGTAGGCAAAGGAAGCACCACCTATCGAATAACATGCGACCAAGAAGCCGAGAATCTTGCCGCGGTGACGAGTGCCGTAGAGGCCTTCGTTGGCGGCAATGGCGGCGATTGCAGGAAACGAGTGCGCAAACCCGATGAAGACAAAGCAGGTGGAGACGATCCATGGCGCGACACCAGGGGAAAGCGACGCGATGGTCCAGTACCCACCCGCCAAAAGCGCGGCAGCGGCCGCGGCACACCACTGGACCCCAAACGCATCGACGAAGAAGCCCGCCCAGATGGAATTGTACTGACCAAAGGTCATGCACGCGCCGACAAGGGCGATTTCAGACTGAGTCAAGTGGAGCGTATCACGAAGTTGGCTGTTCCAGACCGAGATGGCAAATTGCGAACCTACCGAGAACTTGAGAAGCGCTCCGACGGCGACACTGGCGGCATTACGCCGCGAGACATCCTTCATCTCTTGAGATTCTTTGTTGAGATCACATCCAAGTCTTCAGATCTTCGAGAACGCTAGAAAACATGAAAAAAGTGTGAAAATCCAGCGAAAGTTTGGTAAAAAGGACCAAAAGAGGGAGACAACGTCAATGCATTTTCATGAGGATACATTGTGAGGCAGCAACTAAAGGGCGCACGCACTCCTGGGCTCGCTTGAATGCAAGTGTGGATAAAACGATGCAGCCAATGGCCCCGATCACAAACGCAAGCAGAAGCATAAAGAGAAGCCAGGCAACGAACAGCCCACCGACGACGCTGACGACGAGATCCGGGCGAATGTCCATCGCGCCGCCCGGCTTCGAGAGGCTGTAGAGGACAAATGCACACACGGGAGCAACCAGTACCGCGGGAGGGAGCAAGCGGTCGACCCAGGTGGCGATGCCTTGGTTGTGGGCCGTTGTGGCAGGAATTGTGGGAGCGGTCGCCATGGCAACAGAAAATGCAGTGTTGAACAAATCAAACATTGGTACGATGTTCGAAAATCGAAGTCAAAGTTCGAAACAACCGAAGATTGGTGACAAGAAAAATCTTGGACATATACCGTAAGTAAGATACATTGTCGTTCGATTGATTTGATATAGTTTTTATGAATGTTTTGTTTCACAAAAATATTTTCAATAGAAATACCAAGTTAAATGTTCCGGACATGCACCCCACGAGGACGATTGTTTTGCTGTGCGCGATTGTGAATCGGAATGATGGTTTCTACTGCTTCATGATTGGTCCAATAATTTTAGAGGTGCTTTGATTGGCTGATACTCGTTTAGTCGACGAAATCAAGTCGGACAGAATGCTTTTTCCAGGTTTGGGACAAGTCGGAGAAAAAAGGGGTGCCCAATAAGAGCGCAAACCCATGATATCATAAAGTGCGCTTGAATTCCCAATTATCTCCCTTCCTATTTATTCATTGGCTTGGTCGTTGCTGCTACAGCTGTGCTGTATGAGAACCGCAGCTCAAAATCGACCACACTTGTGCACTTCGCACACATCTTATTGCACGCAAATTTACCGAACTGAATGCCACGAGAAATTCAATATGCTCAAATCTAATTTAAATACAACCATAGTATACAAACACCGAGTATACAATTTGTTAATATAATAAAAATAGAAGTAACCAGAAAACTACCTCATTTGATATGAAAAGTATGGTTAGTTATTATGTATTTAATGGCTGATACACGACGACGCACAGTGCTCTGTGTCACATTTTGCGTCTCATGGTCGCGTCACAGCCACGCATCATGTGCTTTCCTTCGATGCCTCCGAGACCTCTGACCACGTCGATGGTGAAGTTAGGTTTGACTTTGCATTAAGGCTAGACCCGAATACGAGGACCTCAACTATCGTTTCGATTGCTTGGCTTTGAAGAAACTCAGCGCTGGTTCGGCAAATGCAATGAATGAGGACGCGAAGAAAACCATGAAAACAAATACCCAAACGCTCACAAGGACCACCCACGACACCACGGCGCCACTGGCAACTTTCACGAACAGCGTAAAGCGGTCGCCCAAAGGCATGGAGGGGGACACGTAGAGGAAATCGACGACCACGTAGCTGAGCAAAAAGGCCTTGGCAGTCTGGTAGACCCTAGGATCGGTTGCGGTTTCCCACCAGAGTTCGTAATGGAGCTTGCTGAGCGAACCACCAACTTTCGACTCAATTTCACGGTAGAGTGGAGGTGCGGTGGCGCTGTTTATCGTCGTCGTTGCTGGCGTTGCCATGAAGGAAAATTGCAAAATGCAATCCACTGTCGTGGATGGCACTGTGGCTCAGGAAAGTTGAAGTAGCATCAAGTAACCTGTGCAGTAAATTTTGACCATTGTCCTTTTCCCACCAGTATATATATCGGCGGTGAAAGAATTACGGGCGTTGATTATATCAAATCCCGTATTAGTTGGGACACGAATGTCTTCATGTATTAAAGCAATGGGCCGATTGCCGCTGTGGCGTCAAAGAGTACTTCGACACCATTGCCTGGGGGTGGTCGATAATGGCGACGGAGGGCAAATGCTTTTTGAGCGTGGTGGGATGAATGAGCGCATGGCACTGAGGACACCCAAAAGATGCCCCCGAGTCTATTACAAGGTGTTCCAAATATCCTCGAAAACAGAGCACACAGCACACTTGGGCGCATCGATGGCACGTAACAGTGGCCACTTTGGCCATGCTAGGGATGGCGTGACAGATGAAACATCGCGGGAAGGGTCGAACGAGCTGCGCGGACGTCAAAACTGTCCAAAGTTTCCACGTGGCGACGACGAGGCAGGCAAGGGCAATGAGGACGCATGCCAGCATGGTAGTGCTGAAAAGCCAAAGATAGCACGGGCCGCAACCGTGTCCAATCACGTGTCGATAAAATACATATTTCAACCAATCATTCATTGAGAATTATTGTATCCAACTTACACACAAACGAAGAAATTCCAATCAGAGCCCAATACATCAATCGGTTTTTCCAAATTTTTGTTGTGCTTTCTGTCGAAAATCATAAATTGGCAGCATTTGTTTTACGTTTCTTGCTCGAAAGATTGAAAAATTTCACGTAAATCTATCTTGGCATCTCACAAATGTCTTGGCGCAATGCCGCGAGTGTCGCGGTCGGCACGCTCTTCCTCTTCACCGTCGGCTCGGCGTATTCGATCTCCGCGTGGAACAGTCAACTCCGAGACATGCTACACTTGACTCAAGCAGACATCTCGGTCGTCGGCGCATGCTTCACGTTCGGGCAGTACAATTCCATCTGGACCGGCGTGTTCCTCGATGCACTCGGCGTGCGATGGACGGCCGCGGCCGCGGCGGTGCTCCTGTCTGGGGGGTATTGGACAGTCGCGTCGCTTTCCCCTGGCGTCGCGCCGTGGATTGTCGCCACGTGCTTTGTCTTTGTCGGGTTTGCGCACTCGTTTCCTGCGATCGCGGGCATGGCCGCCAACGAAGGGCTCTACGGAACCCGCCACCGCGGCAAAATCCTCGGCCTCCTCGTGGGGAGCTACTGCGGTGGCGGAGCGGTCTTCGCGTACATCTACCGCCTCTGGTTTGACCACGCCGTCTCGCGGTACTTTGGCATGCTCGCCCTCATGTTTCTCGTCGTCTGCCTCCTCGGGGTTGTCTTGCTCAAGCCACTGCCCCCGCATGCTCGCCCCAACAAGTCTGAGTTGCCAGAACATGCACCGCTCCTTCCTCCCGATACACTCCTTCCCTCTGAACCCAACGTCACCTTGCTCGCGCTCCTCCGCCTCTCAACCTTTTGGTTCTTGTTTGCGCCGGTCCTCGTCGGCATTGGATCGGCCATGTTTGTCATGAACAACATTAGCTTCATCGTCGAATCTGCTTCCTCGTCCGTGGAACAAGTCGCCACCGACCAAATCGCCTTCCTCGTCTCGCTCTTCTCCATCTGCAACCTCGTCGGCCGCTTCGCCATGGGCATCCTCTCGGACCACTTTTTTGTCTCCATCCCCCGCCGCTCCTTCCTCGCTGCCAGTGTCCTTGCCGTCGGCCTCGCCCAGCTCCTCTTCCTCGTCGTCCCGCCATCTCTCATCGCCGTCCCCATCCTCGCCACGGGATTCAGCGAAGGCTGCATCTACGCGCTTTTCCCCGTCATGACGCGCGAGCTTTTTGGTCCGCGCCACTTTGGCAAGAACTATGGCTTGGTCAGTCTCGCCGTCGCCGTTGGCTTTCCCCTTCTCTTGAGTCCCCTCTCCACTTACATTTACCACCTGCATGCAACTCCTGATGGTTCCTGCCACGGAAAGCTGTGCTTTGGTCCGACCTTTGCCATCGCGGCGGCCCTCAGCCTCGTCGGGGCGTACTGTTCGTGTAAATTGCCGTAAGATACTCCCTCGTCGCTCTATTTGTCGTTGCGTAGTGTGGCGTATGATCTGGGTACACTCCTGAACGGGCTTTGGTTAATGTCAATCGTCATGCAGCTTGTACGACACCTTTGTTGGATGATTTTCGTTCGTGCGATGATGCTTTTGGAGAGACGAGAAGTTTTGAATTGGTCATCAATGCATGCGGCCGTTCCTGGCAGTTTGTTATGGCTTACTCATTTTTGACTGAAGCAATCCAAAAGGGTCATTGAAGCATTCAATATGGCTTGAAGACGGACGACACTCATGTCGATAACGTTACTACTTTCAACCGCTACTTTTGTGCATCACAACACGATATATTCGTGGACATAAAAGGGGTGAACTCGATTGACTCAATTTCGCTCGACAACCCTATCCTCTAACCTTATTTGAATACCCACCCATTCAATGGTTGTCACTTCTCAACAACATCGTGTCCCTCAAGCCGACATCGTACCATTTGATTTGGCCCGACTGAGCGTCAGTGCCTTCTTCTCTGTTGCTTGAACATCGCTTCGTTTGAGGAGGTACTTGACCAAATCTACATAACCCAAGTACGATGCATACACAAGTGGTGTCATCTTGCATCCAAACGTAGCCACAAACACTTCGTCGTTGATGTTGCCATCGGTTTCGTCCAGCAAATCGATCGTTTCTTCAAAGGCGTCGACATCCCCTTTGCTCGCCGCCACGGCAATGTGGTACTCTGATTCGTTCTCGTCGCCCTGCCCAACATTGAATGTGTGTTGTTCTCGTGGGCCCTATACCTCAACCAATCCAGGCTCCTGTAATGGTTCTTGAGGCATCGTGGTGCTTCTTGGTACATGTTGTTGTTGTTGTTGGGGTGGTGCCGCCGCAGCCGAGAGTGTGACGCTCTCCCCCAACATGACGACAAACTCATTCGGATCAATGTTGGAACGATTGAGGAGGGATGTCACGGCAGGGGTCAAGACAGGTCGGAGTGTCTTGGACGTCACGCGCGCGGTAATGTCTCGTTGAAAGTCGCTGGATGTCGACAACACGTGGTCGCTGCCTTCAAATGCCAGCGCGTACAAGTCGACAATGTCACTCGAGTTGTCCACGGCGAGGTTCAGGAGCCCCTTGATGGCAAGCGCCAGCAAATGCGCCGAGGGTGCACACGGCCGAGACGAGAAACTTGCGCTTAGCAGCTTGGGCCTCCTAGTCACGCCGCCACGCCAACTCAACCTGCTACATCGGAGGGGCGTACGAGTTGCGCCTTTTGTTTCAGCGCAAGCTTGAGCTGGTTGAAACTGGCCGCGACCTTTTGCAAGTTGGCTTCCGAGTTGCTACATCGAGGTGAGATGGAAGGCAGGCGACGACGACGACACTCACGTGATGCGCCGCTCGTTGCTTTCGATTTTGTGCTTGATGTCAGCGAGCCACGGTGCGCTCGCAACATTGACTTTGATGTTCTTCTTCTCCCACACTTCGTACTCGAGTTTCTTGAGGTAGCCTCGGCGTCGGCACTCCTTGAGCACAACTGTGAAATACCCTGCGTCTTCGTCGTCCAAAACCATCTTGTGCTCCAAAATGTGTTCGAAGGCCTTGGTCAGAAATGTCTTTTGGTCAGCCCACGACCAATCAACCTCCTTTTCGAGGGCGATCAAAATGCTCAGGTCGCGCAGCGACCTCATCGGTTTGACCATATTCTCGGTCGCATAGGCCAAATCGAGCTTTTTTGTCGCGTCTAAATAGTAGCACACGTTTGTGTCAAAGTGCGCGCGCTTGGTCGCTTGCTTCAAGAGATGTTGGACTTTGGCGCCGGCGTTGGGGAATTCGTCTGCAAGGTAGTACGGGTCCGGTTTCGGTGCTCTTGGGTTGGTGACGACGCCGTCGCCAAACCCAAGAAACTCGAGCGAGGTGTCGCCTGCTTTGACTCGGTAGCGGAGTAGCGTCGCAAAGGCAAGCGTGGGAGCGATCGTGATTACGACCCCAGGCTTGACGCTCAGGGTTGCCGTCGAATGAGGGGGGAACTTGTAGTCCAAGTAGTTAGACGTGGTCACATTCACGGGCTCGTCGGTCGAGTTGTCGACTCGAAAGCTAACCACCGCGCCGTTGGCGTCAGATGTGTCGGTCGATGGTAGCGTAAACCAAATCGCTTTATGCCGACCTGCAAGTTGATCCTTTGTCGTCGGGTCCGCCCCTACACCAAGTTACAACCGAGTGACATGTACCATGGCTGAGGAGAAAGTCGTCAATTTCAAGCGAATCGGCCCACGCCGCCATGTGTAGCGCCGTCATGCCTCGAGCAAAGACCATGCTCGGATTCGTCCGCAACGCTTCGGCATGGTCCCACACGAGTTTGAACATTTCAAAGCCCTTGTAGCAAGCACGCTCGACGGCCACATCGGCGGCGCGGGTCGTCATGTCTAACGGCTCGCCCACTGCAAACAAGAACTTGGCCGCGGCGTATTCGTTGTCGCAGATGGCCACGACGACCATGGGAATCTGGTGGAAGCAATTGCCAAAGAGGTTGTTCTCGCTTTGGCCACCGCCTTGATCCGGTCGAGGTTGCTCAAATCGGCTTCCAAGAAAATCCCATCGAAGAACGCAACATGGGGGTCTCGGTTGTCGGTAATCGACGTGCCTGCCACATTCCATTGGTTGAGAATGCCTCGAATGTGGTCGCCCAAGGCCAACGGAATCTTCCGGGCGTTGTTGAACAAATACAACACCATATCGTAGTGGAGATGGAGCGCCGCGTAGTACATGGCCCAGCCTTGCGGATCGCCCGGGGCAGCCAATGCCTTCCCGTCTTCAACCAACATCTTGGCGATCGCCATGTCTCCGTTTGCAGCGGCGACTTCAAGCGCCGTGCATTGGAGAAGTCGGGCGAAATACCGGTCTAACCCGAAGCATTTTTCAAGGTTCTCAACACCCAATGTCTCGGGGTCCGCCACGACGGGGTAATAGCGCTTCAGTTCGATCTGGGTCGCTCAAAGGTGGACGTTGACGCCACGCTCAAGGAGCAAATGAACGATCGCTTGATTGCCACTGGCGGTCGCCAAGATGAGCGACGTCGCCCCCGTGAGCCCCAACGTCTCCTCGTTCACGTCGTCGCCCGCAGCCAATCGCTCGCGGACCTTGCTGACGTCACCAGACTTGGTCGCGTCGATGATCGTGTATGAATAGATGCCCATGGAGGATGTGGCCTTGTGTCGTGGCAAATTTAACACTGGCCACTCGGCAAGTCTCTTCAGAATTCCAACTGGTTTTGTGGTGATGGCTTCGCGATGTCACGATGGACGAGATTCGAATTCTTGGCGGGTCGAACATTTCATTTTAGTAAATTATGAAAACGTGGGTTTTAGGATCCAGTACCATGTCGAGTAGATTGTGGTGTAACTGGTTCGAGTGTTGCCGACGATCATCCTTGCTCTCCCACAGCTTCTCTCCCACATTTTATGGCTCCATCGACAGTGTGTCCTGCCCAAAACCCTCACAAATTAATTTTCTCGTCGACATGTTTCATTTTAGAGTGACCGCGCAAGACTGATCAAAGACGTCTGTGCAATCTTGAGACATGCAAGTTGCACACCACGGTTCCACATGTTTTGGACAATAGTCGAGAGATCGAACATAAGTGTTTCGTCGCGACCGCGTCGTCCGACTGAAGGAAGAGCCAATATGCAGTGAGCTTGAAATCGCGTTCGAAAAGCTTGGAGAGCCTCGAGTCGCTCGGACCATGCTGCACATCCACGACACATAGTCCAATTGAATGTGTGGGTTTCATCAGTTATTTCATCCAATCCTGTTGTGAATGTCGGAGTGGATTTCAGCGACAAACTCGAAACAGTCGTCGTGTCAAACGCGCCGTCTGGAAAATAGAATTCGGTAACGCAAACAATCAATGTGACCTCAAGGCGTCCTTGAAAGGCGCAACCTGCTGCAGTGGCTCTGAACGGCGTTGAGTGCACGCGCTGAATCATGGAGGGCCACGAGTTGTACCAGCCCATTGAATTGGTTTTACGTTGCCCAGTTGCAAGCTTTCCCCAAACTTCGCTCATGACATTCATCTTTTGTAGTGCTATGATTGGATGAAAAACATGTTGAAACCCAATGCAATTGGTTGATGTTTTTGTTTGGCTGTTGCTGGCATGTTTGGACTGTGAATTCACATGTCAGTGATGGAAATTGTGACGAACACGATTTCAGCGATGAATTTAGCAGCTAATCCTAGTATTCATTGAAGAATAGAATTGAAAACCAACCCTCCCAACGAAACGCGGGTGAAAAACACACAATGAATGTAAAGGCAACAATCGCAGGAAACGCACAACTGAAACGCAGGATGCCTCGACTACTTCCACTCGATATCCTGATTCTCTTTGGACAAATCCACTGTAACGTCCGTGGGAGAATATTTTGATTCACGTGTGTGGAAAGAACGCAACGGCAAAGTCGCCGATGCGTTCTTGCAGAAGCAATAAAGTCCAATGACCATCGCCGACGTTCGGCAGACAATTTTGTGAACGACTTTTTTCCCTCTGAATCGTCTTTGTTGACTGCTGTACACAAATGGCCTTCCCGGCCATCGTACAAGCAATATTCACGTCCCCACCAAGCGAAACAGATATGACCGAGCCTTGTGCTTCAGATTTCAAGTAGAAATTAATGGTCACACCTGTTAGTCGTATTGAATTTCCCCGATGTGCAGACTGCAACAATCCAGTAGTCAACGAGGAAATTCATACGTTTGGTTCAAGTATCCACGTGATACCTCCATGTACGCAAGATATCGCGACCCTCAAACGGCACATTCGGTCGGTTCATGGCACCGGGCGTGTCCTCGCGTTGTGGGCTCTCATTCTGCCTTCAAGATGCAAACACCACAGCGTCGCATGGGGTAGTTTGACCATCGAAAATGCAATTATCACCATTGACGTCAAATCCTCTCACACGGAAATGCCCAACATACTGATAGAGTCCTGATATCCATCAGCTCTCGGATTGGTGTGACTTGAGGTTCCGACGTGTGCTTGGTGCAACGTGTGCATACTCAGGCTGCATCCTTTCGTACCCACTCACGACTTTGCTGATGCTGACGACACTCGCATTGCCTTAGCTCGACGCCACATCAAGATGGCTTCGCCTCGCTTCCATTTCCAAACCCATCAACTTGTATTTGACATGTGTCAAGCTCCCTCAACTGCCTTTTGAATCCAACGCGTGCCAGGCCAAGGCGCATGCCTCTTACCAAGTCCTCGTCTTGGCTCTGCGAGTCGTTTCGCATTGGCCGTTTCAGCATCTTGTGAAACGTCAAGCCAGCAGTTCCGAGACCCAACTGCCCATGTACTCGGTCGGGACCCGCGTCGACGGGCTCTATGACGGTGGGGACGTCTGGTTCCCCGGTGTTGTCGACATTGTTAACGAGGCCAACAGCTTTGCGATTCTGTACGACGATGGCGAGCGCGAAGAAAGTGTGCCCGCTGAGCTACTCCGACTGCACGTGCCGGGAACGTTCTCCGTCGGCTCCCGCGTTTGGGCTCTCTACGATGGCGGCGATGTCTACTTTGCCGGGGAGATTGCCGACATCGACTGCGAGGCCCAGACGTATGACATTGCGTACGACGACGGCGAGTCTGAAAGCAGCGTTCCGTTTGCGTCGATCATTGACGAATGCATCGCGGGCGATCTGATGCCATCGGCCGCCGCAGGTGGTGAGAGTGAGGACGCCAAGGTGCATGACGCCGCGGTGACTTCCAGCAATAATGAAGGGGATGGTGAAGCGACAGATGCATGGGGCAATCCAGCTGTATCACATGACAACGTGGTCGCAACTGAGAACCAAGAGCGTCCGACACTGACCGACATGGAGTCGCCAACAAACAATCGTGCCGACGACCTCCCTCCAAATGCAGTCCCGCCGCTCGAATGCACGCCAACTCTGACACAAGCGTCGACACCAACGTCGTCATCGATGGTTGACACGCCGACGTCATCAAGAGCTCCGACGCCTGTGCAACGAATGCCAACGCCAACCGCGCCCTTGGAGTTGGTTCATGCACAAGACGTATTAAAGACAGCTTGGGATACTGCTGATCATGGTGTGATTGCCGACAACAGCCAATACGAAGATGGGTTCGAAGCAGCGAGTGTCGATGAACGTGTCGATGAAGCCCCACTGTCGTCAAGGGCGAATGGTTCAGTGACGCAAGCGGGTCATTCAGTCGGGGGTGACGCCAACGTTGTCATGGCTGATATGGCCACGAACGCAATCAAATCGCCAGACGCTACCATGGAACCAACCATACCCGTGGATGTGCCACAAGACCCTGCAAAAGAGACTGGTCCGTCAAGACAAGTCAGTGGCGAGGCAAAGCCTGAGCCACTTGGCCTTGATCAGTTGGTCAACAGCAGCCGGTCAAACGAAACAAACAAGGACGAGGCCATTCGCACGACAGAATCGACCAAAGCGCTCGAGATTGACGATGGCGCGTCATCAACACCACCGCAAATCATCGTCGCTGGGGCGCCACTGCCAGTCATACCCCCACTGCCCAAAGCAGACTCATCGTTTGTAATGCGGCGGGCGAGCGCGGATTTGGAAAATATGTTGGCGGCCGCGACGACCGACGAGTCGTTTACGAACGTAATTAGTCATCAGCAGGAAATCGAGAGTATCTTGAAGACCGTGGGGGAGCCCGTGAACGACAACGACACGATGATCGTCGTGGTACCTGAGTTTGAGTCTTCGTCTTGTCTGATTCGATCGTTTGGCTAGAAAAACGCCCTCGCGCTACTTCTCCAGCAGCTGCGCATCGCACCCCATGTGACAGTCGACTGCTGCCGCGAAGTCAATGGCGAATCCATTCTCCTCGGATGCATCCAAGCGAATCAGAGCTACTCGATTCTCGTCTGCTTTGTCTTTGTAATCGTCCGTCGCATGTGCTCCGTCTCCGAAGCGGCTTTTCTCAAGTTTGTCGAGTTGGACGTGATTGCAATTGTCGCGCGTGTCATGCGCTGCTTTCCCCACGACGCCGTGCTGCAGGTATCTAATCTGAGTATGAGTCCGAGTCTGATTCCCTACTCCCCCCTCAGGCTTCGGCATGTGGCGTCCTAGCCACATTTGCGCGCTCGTGTGGCATCGAACTTATGATCCAACTGCAAGTCGCTCAGCTCATCGTCGACGTTCTCAAGGAACACCAAACCCTCAACCACTACTCGCGCCAAGTACACTACTACGCGTGCGAAGGTACGTCGTCCTCCTCGACGTAGGTTGATCCTGTGGTCAGTCTTGGCCAAACTGTGCGACGGCGGGGACTTTCGCGTTCTCCGCATCATGACGGCCAACGATCACGTCTGCAGCTCGGCAGTCCACCTCTTTGTGCTCTTGCTCCGCCAAGGCCACCAACACGAAGACCAAAAAGTGGCTTGCGCGGCGTGCACGCTCGTGTTGTGGTACGGAATCCTCGCTTGGTTTGTTCAGTTGTCTCACCGGATTGTCTAGTTTGGCGGCGCGGGATCGCGAAAGCGCCAACATCTTGCGCTCCATCGGCGCCCTCACAGACGTGTCGACAGTCATGGCCAAGTACCCCAACGACAACGGTATGCCATGGTTAGTTCATTGCACATGTACCTCGATGGGGGTAGGGATCGCCGCGTATTCGCAATCCGCGACGCGGGAAATTGCGCTTTCGAGCATCAAGCACGGGTCGACCATGAAAGTCCAAGAAACAGCCAAGAATATTCTCAAGAAGGAAGACTTGCAGCTTGGCGGTGACCTCTTTGAGAAAAAGCCCCCAAAACCCAAGCCCCCCCGCCATGCAAAGACCTCCCAAAGCGGTAGCGCGACGCGCAAAGCCAGCGTCCATCCCACTGGTGGTGCAAACACGCCTACCAAAAGCGCCTTTTCTCGCAACACGATGAGTCCCGCGCCCCAACTGACCCACAACGTGGCCGACAGCCTCACCAAGATCCAGCAATACAACGCGCAGAAGAAACCCTCGACCGCGTTCGAGTATTCTACGACCGCCCAAGCTATCAAGAAGCCCCCCACGGCCCCCCTCTGGACGGGGGACACCCTCCCCGTGACCAAGCACACGTTTACACCGTTTGAGCAAAAGCTGGAAATGCGACTCATTTCAGCCACCCACCGAAAGATCATCCCCGCGCCGTCACCAGCCGCCACGTCGCAGGACCGCGAAGTCATTCTCCTCCGCACGTACGGCGTGCCCAAGATTCGCAACATTGATCGCCTTCGGGGGCTGCCCACGTCGTCGGCGACGGGAACAAGTGGTGGCAGCGGTGCGGCAGAGACAGTCTCGGCGCGCCCCAAAGGCAGTATCACCCCGAAACCGAAAACCCCCGCGACCAAGTCCCAGTCGGCCCGGGGCCATGTCCCCGGCAAGTCTACCGCCGTTGTTTCGGCTATGTCCACGTTGTCCACGGCACCAACGACGGGGGCCAAGCCAAAACACACCAAGCCCCTCGTGCGCACCATCGTTGTGCACACGCCACCGCAACTCAAGAAGAAGGCCAATGAAAAGCCACCCAAGAAACCGGCAACCATCACCGTCGTGCAGCAAAACTTGGTCAAATCGAGCTCCCGTCCCACGATCCAACTCCCGTCCGACATGACCCAGCTAGCAACGCAGCTCTTTCAGCCATCGCCAATGCCACCTGCGTTAACCGATACTGCGATGGAACCTATGCGAGGCGTGGAGGCGCGGCTGAGTTTCTCCGACAAATTGCACGAGATGATCAAGAAAGCTGAAGTTGCACTCTGTCGGCCGCCAAGCCAGCAAGGGCTGCGTGTCGAAGACATGGACGAGAGTGGTGTCAAGTTTGACGAGTCTGAGCTGCCGGAAAAGCCCAAACGGAAGCCCAAGCCTGACAGAGTGACGACACCGAGGCAGTCACCGCCCCCGTCGCACAAAACGGACAAGCCCCCCAAGCAGCCTCCGAAACAACCACCAACGACGGGGAAACTTCTCACGCCGAAATCCGCAGCGACATCCCCGACCGAAGCCAAACATGCCAAGAAGTTGAACTCGAGCGGCGCGTCCGAATCCGTGATGGAGAAAACGAAGGTGCCGACGCCGCGCGGGAACAAGACAAAGGAGGGTAGCTCCATCTCTTCGTCCTCCCAAAAGGTTCTTCCGCCCACCACGTCACCAAAAGAATCCAAGACTTCATCCCAAGGTTCAGCCACAGTCCAGGCGGTGGTTGGTGAGCCTCGGACTACTAGTGTTGGTTCACTTGATGGGCGTTTGTCGGATTCAGCGACAACTCAAAAAGCGTCAGTGGTGCCATCCTTGGCCAACATTGTCCCCGTTATGCCACAAGAGGATTTGGCTGCATCGATGATGGTGGATGACACCTCAAGTGCGTCGGCAATGATCACGTCCCGCTCGCTCGCGGCTTCCGAAATAGTCGAGACGCCACTACCCACCCCTCGAGTTCTTCCATCAACTACTCCAGCGTCTACGCCAGCGGTGGAAGCGTCGATCGAGCCACGTGAAACCAAGAAGGAGGTGCCACTCGAACCAGTGGACCCAAAACCTCCGATGATGGAGACAGTGACAACGATTGAACAAGCAGTTGTACCAGTGCTGGATCGGTCAGCAAGCAGCTTGAGTACATCCAGCAGTCTGGGTCCTGGGGACGTGGATGATGAGCTGAACGAGGCTGCGGTGGCCAAGATTGATGAACCACTTTCCGCCCGGTCCGGTGCGTCATACGAAGACGAAGAGTTTGAAGACCTCGACGGTGAGAAGGAAGCAAACGATGTCGACGACGCCAACGTGACAACATCAGAGCTAGCGCCAACACAGGTCGACGAACCTGAGGAATTGAAGTCAATGGACACAGCAGGGGGGACGAAGAGCGGCGAAGTGGATGGTGGAATCCCAGACCAAACTTGCGACGGTGAAAACCCTGACCACGACGTGCCAGCCGACGAGCCAATGCAGCTGCAATCCACTGCCAAGACATCTGAAAAACCCAAACGTACGGACGCCGAAGAGGTGGATCATCCGCTGGCCAGCGACCATGTGGTAGCAGACGGTGCGGTGGAGAGCAAGATCGAAAGCTCACTGGATGACCAAGTTGAACAAAACTTGGTAACCACCAGCATGGACCCTACCCTCACATTGAACGTGTCGGATCATGGGGACCAAGACGTCGACAGCCATCCATATCAGGCCGTTGATGGCACAGTTGTTGTGGGTACCATCGAAATCGGGGCGCCAGTATTGGAGGTGGCTGTGGCAGGTGAAACCGAAGGCCATACCAGCTCCAGTGGCGGTGGCACGGACGACAGCAACAAGAGTGGTGCTGAGGATTCGCTGCCGCCGACATATTTCACCGACGAAAGCGGAACGCCGCTGTCGTCGAATCAGGACACACCGTCCCACAACACAGAGACACCGTCGAGTGCCGACGACACAAATCCTCATGGGTTTGGCGCCATCGAGGCTGTCGTGGGTGCAGGCCACTACGAAGAGGATGGGTTTGACGATGCGATTCTGACCGTGCGTGAATCAGATGACGTGCCTGTCGGATCAGATGTTGTGCCTATCGAATCAGGTGCCATGCCTGTTGAATCAGACGTGGAATCAGAGTCGACTCAGACAAGGGATACGAGTGCCAAGGCAGAAGACCTGTCAGGATACAGTCTCGCGAACGATATCAAGCCCCGGTTTGAGCCTGACGCAGGAGGCAACGACATGTCACATGCGACGGCTATGGAGATCCCACCGAAAGTTTCTTGTGGTGGTGCCGCGACATCCGAAACTCCATTGGAAGTACAAAATCAGATTACACCACGAGATGACGAGAATCAGACGACGCCGCGGGATGTCCTGCCAAGTGACGATGGCGAAAAGCGACAAGATGACCGTGGCATCACAAGCGAAGACGATCAACAGAAAGCTGCTGCCCCGAGCACGGTCCCAGATCAGGTTCCGTTGATGGATGCAATCAACGACGTTGTTGACGTGCCCTCCGACTCGATCCCTGCGCCTGATGACGTCGTCAGAGAATGCGGCAACATTGTAATAGACGAGACGAAAGTCGATGATGTCGGCAGGAAGGACTCCACGAAGGCGACAACTCCATTAGCGGATTGTTGTGAGGACAAGACGGACGAACAGTTCAACCTCATGACCGTCAACGATCCAACAGAAACACAAACGGAGGACGTTGAAGAAGCGGAGGCAACGACAAACAGGGCTATCGAAGTTGAGAGCTCAGAGTCCCATGAGGAGAATGATGTGGCTTCAAGTGGCACCGCAACAAGTCCATTGAAAACATCAGAGACCCCGACCGATCCAGCGGCAGTTGTTTCAAGTGGTGACGTCACCAGTGGTGTGGTCGTACTTCAACCCGAAAATGTAGCCGAGGAAGCCAAACCATTGGCTGGTGACGAACTGGCAAAGGCCGATGCGGGTGGTGACGATGATGGAGCGGACGCGTCGCACACGAACACATTGAATGCATCGTACGATGAAGAGTTTGAAGATCTGGACGACGAGATGATCGTGACCAGTGGGTCTCCGATAGTTGGTGAAAACCACGAAATTGCATCCTCCTCCGAAGTGCCGTCGTCGAGTCAAGCGTTTCCAAGTAGAGCAGACACCGTGCCCAAAGTACATGACGAGGCCATCACCAGTTCTGAAATCGGCAGCGTCCGTCCTCCAGTGGAGCCTGAGGGTATACTTCAAGCAAGTGACAAGCCATCAACTGATATGGATTTATCGACAAGCGAGACTTCAAATATAACCACTCAAGTCGGAGTGGACGACCACCGTACGAAACTGGAAACGGTGGAAGTAGCATCATTGGACCCAGCGAAGAAAGTACCTGCTTTTGTGTCAAACGAACAAGACGCCACGCAGGCAGAAGTGGAAGACACAGAAGCATTGAACTCGCCACGTAACCAGTCTGGCGAAGCACTTGTGTCGACGGGGAACGCCTCCGAGCAGGTCAATGAAACAAAATCGGGTGACGATGAACCGGCCACCGCAGTCGTGGAAGAGTCGACAACTCCCCTCGTCTTGACAAGTCGGTCAACCAATCTTGAGAGCTCCTCTCCCGTGAGTCCAACCGACGACATGTTTATGATCGAGCCAGTGGACGCACCAAGGAATCATGAGTCCGAACCAAAACTCCCGGCGTTGGTTGGTTGGGAGGATGCGATTGCCGCGAGAGACGAAGAAGCGGCCGAGACGACGCCATATGGAGGCGGCGACGACAACTTTGAGCCGTTGGCGAGCGAGGAAGGTGTCGACGATTCGACCCGATGCGAAGCGGGCTCGACGATGGCGTTGACAGCCCACGAAAGTCCCAGTGACGTCCTCACGCCTCGGAGCACTCGAGACGAGGAGCTTGGCTTGTCATCACGAGATAGTCGAGAGTCGAACGGGGCAACGTCGGAACACGTGCCAGAGCCAACGACACAACCCGACGCAACAGGTGAACTTGTGGACGGGAGTCAATCAGAGTTGCTAGCCACCAAGGCGATGCATTTAGGCAACGACGACGAGGCCAATCCAATCGGAGTTTCTTCCATCGGAGGTCATCGGGAGGTCGTCCAAGCAAAGGATACACAAAGTGACGAGCCACTGGCGTCGTCGTCATCACCATGCACCAGCGGTATGGAGGCTGGCATCAAGGACGATTCAGTGCCACCAGACACAATGTCGATCGAACTTGACGCCATGACGAGTGAAAGTGTTCATACCACCACGACAGATGCGACACCGTGGACTTTAGATGAAGCGCCGCTGAAACAAGCTGATTTGGTTGCAAATGAGCCTGTCGAGCGAAGGGAGGCTGTTATTGCGTCTGAGAAAAGCAACGACGGAGAATTTGACGTGACGGAAAAAGTGCCACGGCCAGCAAATAGTCGGGACACTGCCCAAAACGGGAAGATGCCATTGATTCAAGGGGGAGAATCCGAATTCGTGCCGCCCTTGGATGACGCACCACACACCAAGGTGAAGGCTGGGGGCGAAGACGCAACTTTTATCGCATTGGACGACGGCGTCAATGCTGGCACATCGTCGTCGGACGAACACACACCCGAAGCTGAGTTTGACGACGCTGCTTCGTTCAGGATACAAGACAAACATCTAGACGAGCCGACTGCCACACATGGAGACTTAGATGCCAAGAGTGACACTGCAGCGTCAGAGAGACAGTGCAATGTGGTTTTCAATAACCTGTACGAGCCCGTGGATACGAGTCGAAGCGTCGTATCATCTAATGTCGAAATCCCACGGTCGGAGGAAGAAGCAAGCGGAGTCGCCACCGTTGACACAACCGACATGACTTTTGGAAGCAGTCACGATGTCTTCGTGGTCGCGGACATTCGCGTCGAGCCATCAATTTGGAGTGACGGAGCTGACAAGTTGGACGGTGTGTCAACTATGGACATAGTGGCACCATCAAACAAATCCCCACTTCCGCTCCCAGACCAAGCAATGTCTGCCCGCGAATCAGAATCAGAATCAGAATCAGTTGCCGCGAACGTACCACTTGGTGATGACAAAGCACCCAGAGTACCCGAGTTGGCCATGACTCAAGCCGAGGAGAATATCAAAACTCCCCAAGTAGATGCAATCTCAGTCGAGAACTCTCAAACCACGGCGATGTTGTCAGACGACACGAGTCAGCCATTATCCAACGACAATGAAGACGAAAAGGTGTCGTATGATGGGGGTGTCGCCGAAGCCAATGTTGTGGTTTCAAACGACGACGACGCCGCGATGGCGTACAGGGACGATGACTTTGACGATGTGGCTGTTGATGGACAACCCGAACCGCTCTCCAAGCAAGAGACCACGCAAGGAGAAGGTGGTGGTGCGTCGCCCAAGATGGACAAAACAATTTTGCCAACTGAAAGAACGGCTGAGTTCAGTGACAAGAGCGGCGACACCAGTCGCCCCACCGACATTCTCGACTTGGACGTCAAAAATGAAGTGCCTCGTCGGATTCAACTGACCGAATCTGACGCACAAGGCAAGTCACCCGGCGGCACGGAATCTCCATCAATCGACAATTATGACAATGAGATGACACCCCAACTCTCAGCAAGCCTCGACAACGACGATGTCGAATCGACATCGATACCAGACGTGTCCAAGTCTGCGCTCTTGTATGACACCACACCAAGTCCAATCGTGAACGAGGATATCCAAACGTCTGAATTTGAAACGATCGAGGATCAAGTTGGCTCGACGATCGACCAACCATTGGTGCGCAGAGATCCAGACTTTGAGCTGCATTCAGACGATGACAACGACAACCCTCAGCCAACCGAAAGCATGTCCAGCCAAGCAAAGGCAGACAAGAAAAGCGAATTGGATGTGTCTGGCGGAGTTGATCCAACACATCCGCGAGTCGATGACCAAAAGGTGCTGCCTCAGGACAAACCAAGTATTTCAGACAAGGATGTTGACGAGTCGTCGTCGTTGGCCCCTGAGTTGGCTGCATCGGATCAAGACGACGGCAAAAAATCGGTAGTCAATGCGTTGAGCCCTTCGGTACCATTAGATGACACACAAAATGTCCACCAACCACCAGCTGAAACGAAGTTCAATTTGGAAAATGACGAGTCTGTCCAAGAAAAAACGTCAACGCCGGTCGTTCCTACGGTGCCAGGATGGAGCAAAGCTGTAGGCAAGAATGGCGAAGACGATGCTCAGCTTGACGACATGCAGTACCTGGACGAATTTGAACGTCTGGGATCACAAGATGGTTCCAGTCGAAGCCTCCAAGCTGCAGCTGCGGATGCCAACGTTGACAAAGAACCTTCTGCACCACAAGCCGAGAACGCCATTGTGGAAGCGACAGCATCGACCACAAACAGTGGCCCCGAATCAATGCCTGTGACACCAACGAGGGGACATTTGGACGGCAACGCCGACATAATTGAGTCTGCAATCACTGCATCAGACAGTCAAGTCAAGAAAAAAGTCGATGGGGGAAATGACACCGTCTCAGAAGGCCTGGCAACGGCTGTCAGCAACAATGATGACGTGGCGGCTGCAATCAGTGCGTCTTCAGACGTGAGCACGGCACCCGCAAATCAACTTGCGGACGATGGGGACAATATACCCAGCAACCCAACGGAAGTCGACAACTTTGTACCGTACGAACTGGATGTGCAGACGACTCCGAACGCTGAGATATCAGCCAGTGGGTCACCGGTTGACGACGCCCCACCATCCGTCGAATCCAAGGAGTCTGTCGAGGACACAGAGTACGACGATGAATTTGAGCGACTGGGGTCACAGAGTGGGTCCAATCGAAGCCTTTTGAGTCAGGCCCAGAACAAAGGCGGATCGGAGGATGTTACCGTCTCAGAAGGTCTAGCAGTAAAGGCTATCGGCAAGAATGATGACATGTCATACGCAATCAATGGGTCATCAGATGCGACCACGACACCAAACAATCCACCTGTGGACGCTGTGGACAATGTTTTCAGCAGCCCAATTGTCAACGAACCAGTCGCTGCCGACGACTTTGCGGAGTATGAACTCGATGTCGAGCAGACGACCCCAACAGTTGCGTTGCCTGCCAATGCGCCAGGGGTTGACGACGCTCCATCATCCGTCACGTCCAAACAGTCTGTCGAGGACATGTTGTACGACGATGAGTTTGAGCGACTGGGGTCGCAGAGTGGGTCGAGTCGAAGTCTCTTGAGTGAACCCACACAAAACAAGACGGGCGTAGATGAACCATCGAGGAAAGCGGACAACAACGCAACGTCTCCGTCCACCCCAAGCATAGCCCATGAGATCGTAGCCAACGCCACACCACGAAGCGACCACACAGACGAATACTCGGACGATGGGCTCGCAAGCCCAAGAGACAAAACCGCCGACGACGTTCAGTTGCTTGGACCGCCTCTCAAAGCCCCCGAGCCAGTAGCGAGACACTTGAGCAATCCGCAACCCCTCGTGGAGATGGAGTCTAGCCTACTCAATCAGGCGACTGACGACAAGGCGCCTAGCCCGACGTTGAGTGACCCGTTCGACGACGAGCTCGCTGAATATGAAGCCATGCAGGGGAGTCGTCGACTGAGCAGTCGGCCCTCAGAGGCCAGCAAGTCCTTAGGCAACGTCGTCGAGTCCGAAAACGGAACCACGGACGTGAATTCGCCCTTACAAAGCGCCAGAATGGATCGACAGGAATCGTTGGCCAAGCAAGCACGTACATCAGGTACGATCTACGTGAGTGGATGCAACGTTTCATATCCACAACAGAGGACGTCATGGGTGCCGAGTCCACGCCATTGAAAGTCCCTACATCGCCACAGAAGGAGCAGCCGCAACCGCCCATGAAGAAGGCGGGCAGTGGACGCAGTGTCAAAAGTGACGACGACGGCGACGCTGCGATCGACGAAGATATTTATGGTGACGACGACTTCGAAGACTAAGGAGCTCGGTGTTCTGACAACGCTAATTAAGCAGCCATGACCCCATTAATAGGCAGAATATGTTTAGTTTCAAAATGGGCCTATTATCTCGTGTCATTAATCTCTCTCCCACTTTTACTGAATTGGTTCGAGTCGCTGCTGTTTCTTCGTCGGGCTTCTCGCGGGGCTGTTGGGTGTGCTGGGTTTGAGCGTCTGCGTGGCATCCTTGCGAACTTGGGCCGCCGAACTCCGCGAATGCAGCGCCGATGCCTCTGATGCGTCGCCAGCTTTGAGCTGTTCTTTCAGCACATCTTTGTCCGGCGCTGTCCCTACCCCACCTAAGACGCCACGCCAAATGGCATGTGGACCTACCTGGTCGGTTTGGCACGGCGGGGAGGGGTGCATGAAGATGCAAGTCGACGACACTCGACGCATGTTTGGTTCGCCCGAGGAGTGTCTCTTGGCCGAGCGGCCCCAGCAACAATTTGTTTTTCGTTGGCACGTCGTCTTGGAGAAACGTGAGGGTGCCGCAGATCGCGTCCAACGTCGAAGCGCGGGGCGCCGACGCTGCCAACACTTGTTCGTTGTCATGCGCTTGTTCTATCGCTTCGGCTTCGTCTTCGGCCCGAAACAGTTCTTCGATCGAATCGTTGGCGGGGAGTTGCACCGGCACTTGGGTCTACACAAGGTGATGCGAGGGGTATAGATGGGAGTCGTACCCAATCGGCGGGCGTGCCGTGGTGATGCACGACGACGTTGCCGCCTTTGAGGTACGTTGTGAGCGTCCGGTTCTTCAAAAAGAGTGTCGGTGCCAACACCAACATGGTCTTTTGGGTCATCGCGTCACTTGACTGCGCCGAGAGATTCAGATTCAGCTCGGCCAACGACGCCGTCATGGCCGTGATCAGTCCTGGCTGCATGATGTTGGCATCCTGGTGGGTCGACATGCTCTGGAGCGCGATCGAGCACACGTGTTTCATCATGACAGCATTTTGTCCGCCCGCGGATTGCCCCAGTCGGATCAGCACCTACCACGACTAGTCAGTCAAAACGGGATACGGCAAGTCGTCGTCGGACCTTGACACCGTCGTTTGTGATGATGAGTCCTCGGGATCGGCGGTGGCAGCTCAAGTTGAAGAGCGTCACAGCCACATGTTCTCGCGTGTCGGGCATCGCCGACGTCGCAAACGCCAAGATGATGGCGATCGCATGGCTCTGCGACGAGACGCGCGCGCGGTTGACGTCGTGGCTGGGCACACCTGACGCATCACCCTCGTTCGTCGACGACGATGACGTGTCCTTTTGACTCGTGAGATTCCGAATCGTGAGCATCGCGTGGTAGGCAAATTCCTCGCCAAGTCGCGGGACGAGCGACGTGCGAAGGGTTGTAGACTGGTCGTCATTCTCCAAACACAAGTTGACGATGGCTTCCATGATGCCGTCCTTGAGCATCTGGTCATGGCAGGCTGGGTTCTTGGACAACGAGCTAAAGCACGAGATGATGTCGAGCTTGGCTGAGAGTGGGATGGCCGAGGTCGCGTCGGGGGGCTTCGCGATCGCTGTCAGCGCGCGGACAATGCCATCTTGGACGAGCTGGAGTTCCACGCCTACACCCAAATGAATGGCCAGGACGCGTCGTGGCATGGGTGTACCGGAATTGCCACAGAGCAAACATAGCAGCTCGGCGCAGATCGTGCCCGTTTCTTTCCGCGCGTGCGCGATTGCTGCGGCCGTCGTTGCGTTGGCATGGCCCGCCGTCGTCGGGTCGTTGGCGTCGGCCTTGAGTGTATCCATAGACGCCATCAAGTCGGAGAGGATTTGGACGCCGTGCACAGTCACAAGTTTGGTCTGGTTCTCAACGTCGACCATGAGATTCCGGAGGGCGCGGACGCAGAGACCCAGCGTCACGTCCGACGTGATGCGCGTGAGGAGTTCCCGCATCGCGGCGATCATGCCTTCGCGCGTCATGACTTCGACGCCGAGGCGCGAGGCGCTCAAGTTGCTAATCGCGCCGGC
Organism: Aphanomyces stellatus; assembly: GCA_009835185.1. Taxonomy (NCBI): domain Eukaryota; phylum Oomycota; class Saprolegniomycetes; order Saprolegniales; family Verrucalvaceae; genus Aphanomyces; species Aphanomyces stellatus. Next base: position 12,584 of record VJMH01005206.1, on the reverse strand, counting down.
CGCGTACCGGCGGATGTCGGCGCTTTCGGCGCGCGTGAGCGAGATGAGAATCGCGACGATGTTGCCTTCGTCTTTCAAGATGAGGTCGCTTACGTCCATGTTACAGCTTAGGTTGCTCAAGGCGTTGGCGCAGTAGACGCGGGTTTCTGGGTCGCGGATCTTGACGAGGATCGTGATAATGGCAAGAGCCCCTAATGGCCACCCACATGTGTATCCATGGACAAGGAATGGACGCTCAAACCTTCGTGGATGAGCTGCACTTCGTTGCCCGCGACCGAGCTGACGTGGCTTAGGATCCCACACACGAGTCGCTTCGTTTCTTTCGAGTTGTCGGCTTGGAACATAGTGCTGAGGATGCGAACGATTTCCATTTCCACGAGGCGCTGGACCTTGGCTGTCTCAAGCGCAATGTTGTAGATCGATTGGAGGCAGAGCTCTCGGATGTCTTGGATGTCGAGCTTGGCGAGCTTGATGAGTGCGTAGAGGACGCCGTCGATGATGAGTTTCTCCCGCGTGTCGTCGTGCGTGAGGAGATTGAAGAGTACTTTGGCGCACATGACTTTGGTTTCGTCGCTGTTGACACGCAAGAGCGCGACGACGATGAAGTCGCTCACGGTGTCATCGGCCCAGATCCGGCCGGGCGTCGCCCCGCGCTAAATGTCACGTCGCATATATCATTCGATGACGTCATTATGCGGCCTACCTCGGTGGCAATGTTGCACAGCCCAACGGCCGCGTACAACTGAGTCTCGTGGTGCCCCGTCCGCATCATCGCATTCAAACCTGGCGCGACGGCGCCATTGTTTGCCAAAAGCCGGCGACCTTTCATCGAGCACGACATGGACGCAAACGCCAACGCGCATCGGAGGGTCGTAATCATCGCGCTGATGTCGCTCCGGCTCGATGAACTGGCCGAGACAGTCTACGTCATCATTGCCGTCAACGACATGAGACGGTACGCTTTGGTTTTGTACGTGGGTGCTCGCGAGTGCCAAGAGCGCTGCAAAGAACGATTCGTGCATCATGGCCACGTCGCACAATTTGCACAGCATCGACGCAGCGTACGATTGGGCGCGCGCGAGGTACATGGCCGAGGCTTTGTCCCGAACAATTGAATTGACCTAACCACCGGCGTCAAGGAAAACAACACGCCATCGAGGAAAACAAGAGTATACCTGCAGGAACCGAAAGACCGAGTCGACGGCGCCGTCGTCGACAAGCACCGCGCGACCTTTTTCATACGTGGCCATGTTGGAGAGGAGTGCGAGGGAGTGCATCCACATGCGGTGGCTCACACTCGGCACGTCCGTGATGGGTTCGTTCAGGACCGTGATGGCCACGGTTTGCGTGCCTTCGTAGAAGAGCGACTCTTCGTTGTCGCACTCGGTCGAGAGATGGTAGAGCGCGCAGAGGCAGGCAGCGCGGAGGGTCGGGCGCTTGGCGCACCGGTCGGCGAGGTTGATGAGCGCGAGGATCACGCCCTGGCTCACGAGTTTGACCTTCATCGCTTTGTCCATCGTGAGGCTCAGGAGCGCAAACGCACACGACTTTTGGATCTCGGGGTGGCTGTCTTCCGAATACGAGACGAGCGCAGGCACGACGCCCTCGTCGACCATTTGCTTGTACGTTTGGGGGTGGAGCATGAGGTTGCACAGCGCGACGACGCAGTCTTGTTTCACGACCATGTCGGAATGCGACGCCGACATGAGCGAAATGAGCGGCCCGACGCAACCGTCGCTGACCATTTGGACACGACACGCTTCGTGCGACGCCAAGTTGGACAAGATGAGCGTGATCGCTTTGGTCGTGTCGTCGTGTCGCATCGTGAGCATGGCGAGCACCCGCGGCACAAAGCCCGCCGAGACGATGCGGGGCTGGAGCTTGGGGTTGCAGCTAAAGTAGCTCAGCGTGATGGCGCACTGCATGTGGATCTCGAGCATTGCTGCTTCGTCGTCGGAGAGCGGCGCCGCGTCCGGCTAACGACGACTCGATCAGCATATAGCAGCGAAACGACGACGACGACGATAACTACCTTGGTTTGGAGGAGCTTGGCCTTGCGGTGGTACAGCCCATGGAGGTCAAACTTGACGTCGGTGCCGCCACTATGATGTGGATGCGACGACGTAGTGTCGGTCGTCGTTTCCGGATGCGGCTGGGCCTTGGTGAATCGGCGCTGCGGCAATTCAAAGAGCTCGACGAGGACGGCGAGGGCGCCGTTCTTGACCATGTTGTCCTGGTTTGCCCGCGCCGCGGCGAGGTTACAGAGAACGCAGCTTGCGAGTTGGCACACGGGGATCTGTTGGTACGAGCAGAGGATTTTGAGGGCAAGGATCGCGCCGTCTTCGACGACATTGACGCGCGTTGTGGGCATGATGGACAAGTTCAAGAGGCCTTTGGCACACACCTACGCGCAATCATGAAGCCGTGTGGGTACGTTAGATCATGTCGTGGCACACCAGATTGGACTCAGCGCGGTCGACTTTGACGAGCGAGATGAGCGTGCTCAGGACCGTGTCGCTTGAGGTACTTCGCGGCACGACCGAGAGATTAATGAGCGCCTTCATGCTCAGTTCCTTGAGCTCGTCATTCGCGACGGCCATGAGCTGCAGCAACGTGAGCACACAACCGTCATGCACCATGTGGAAATGCGCGTCTTCGTCGCCCGAGAATCGAAAGAGCGTGTGCGCGCAAAAGAGTTTGCACGTGATGTTGTTGCAATGGGCCAATTCAAGCACAATAGGGATCGCGCCATGGTCGATCATCATGGCGCGGGCGGACGCCATGATCGAAAGGTTAAGCAGCGTCGCCGCGCAGTAGAGGCGGACGTGGGTGTCGTCCCCCGAGAGGTTCTTGAGCAAGCCCGCGAGAATCGGGACAGCGTTCTCCGCTACAACACACTATCCCGTTGGAGATGGTCGTCGTCATCATGTGTGTACCCAGCATTTGCAGTTCGTTGTGGGGATAGCACGACACGTTGTAGAGGCCTTCGGCGCACTTGAGTTTCATTTCGCGCGAGAGATTGGCCGTCGAGTCCTTGTCCTTCATGTGCGCGGCTTGCAAGTCCAGCTCGCGTTCGGCCACAATGCGCAGCTCGCTCTGCTCTTGCTGCAACTTGTGTTGCTGTTGCTTGGATTTCTCCATCCGACTGAGGTAAATGAGTCCCTACGCGGGTTGTCGACACACAATGATTGGAACGAGGTATGAATACCTCGTTGTACAGCCCCCGTGTGTAAAAGAGATCGCCACCGACGGCTTGGCCTTTTTCGGGCGAATGCGACGGAAACGGATCAAGCTCGAGCGCCGCCCTGGCTTTGGCATGCTGGTCGTCGGCGTCAGTCACCTTGCGAAACTTGTCTTGGGCATCCTAACTCGATAATGTCATCAAAGCAAATCCGTCAAGCGTACTTGGCGCCGCTTCTTGCTCGCGGCCTCGCTCTTGATGTGCTGCAGTAGCGCCCGCACGAGATCGTCCTTCTCGGGGTGGTCTCGCCAAAACCCGCGCTGTCGGTGGAGTTTCCAGTGTTTTACGAGTTCCTTGAGCTCTTCGATGCGAATCGGAGAGTTCTGCGGGTCGCGGTTCCGCGGAAAGAGGTTGTACTTGATCAAGTAGACCCGGAGACCGTCGATTTCTTGATCCCGCCGAAGCGCCGCCAGCCGCTGCTCCATGTTTTGGGCGCATTTGGGCGCGTGCATGCTGGTCCTGCGGGCCACCGGGTGTTATTTTAGCAGCCAGCGCCGATGGGCAGTTTCGCTGAAACCGAAACCGTGGCCTGGTTACCTATCCGGAGGAACGGTAATCTTGACAAAATTGGTAAAAATGGCAACGTTTTTCACAGAATATTCGCTGAAATTTGAGTCGAGGACGACCGCTATCCGGACGGTCCAGGCAGCCAATAATTTTGACAGCATGAGCAAGCAGCAGCACCGCGCCGCGGCCGCCGACGACGACGACGAAGCCGTGGTATTCAACCCAAATGCGTACTCTGTCGTGTCGGCGTGGATATCCAAGAGCGCAATCACAGAAGAAGACGAAGCGCTGCCCAAGCACAAGAAGCCTCTCTACTCGCAATCGAAGCCACAGACTGTTAGTCGATCGCATGCGACGTAAATTGACAAGCTCGAGTAGGACGAAGACAAGTTCCTTGCGTCCAAACTGTTGAAGAAAAAGCGAGACGACACCACACAAAAGGCCGCGGTAGAAGCGGACGACGACGAAGATGAGACGTTCCGGTCCAAGGGAACCCAGGCCAAGAAGCAAAAGACACTGAGTGTCCAGGAACAACTGCTTCAATCGCTTCGCATGCAACAAGAGAGACGCAACCAAAAGAATCAAAAGAAGAAGAACAAGTCGAAAGGGAGCAAGAAATGAGCGTCTGGGCAAAGGACAGCCCAAGCACGCAGCACCGTGACAGTGTTGCAGTGTCTCGACGACGGCGCCGCGGTCGATACATCCTTCGCAAAGGGGGCAATGCACAAAACGTCCCGTGGATGGTGGTCATCTAAATATATTCATTCTCCTGTGTGCTGCTGTCGTCGGAGTTTACTCTTCAGCGTCCTTCGCGGTCGACGTCATGTAGTGGAATCCCACCAGCCCAATCGTGATGGTCAGCCCAAGCGCATTCACAAACATCATCAACGCAGAGTCCATTTCGTTGCTACAGGGATTGTCAGGTGGCATGAAGAGCAAGCATGGACTCACTTCGTCATCCTGGATGTTGGGCAGCAGCGGAGTTGTGCGGCTGCAACGAGAGCATTTTCCGGATCATATCCGAATGACCACACACAACTTCAACATTTGCTATATCTCTCCGCTTCACATATACTTACTAAGAAGAACTATTTTGTCAACTAATGGTACTGTTCAAATCATTTCCAATTATTTTGAGAGAATTGAACCCAAGTATATGTGACTAATGTATGGCCACATATTGGGCCTAAGATCCATGAACCAATCAAAACCCTTCGTTCGATTTCACACTGACCTCATGGGGCGTTCAGAAGGACACACGCAGTTTTGCCAAGTCAGCCACCGCGATGCCGACCGAGTCATGGCGCAAGGCCACCAGTGTCGCCGTGGGCACTCTCATGCTCTTTGCCCTCGGGTCCGCGTACGCCATCTCGGCGTGGAACACGCAGCTCAAAGCAGCGCTCGGGATGACCCAGGCCGAGATCTCGGCCGTCGCGTCCTGCTTTACCTTTGGTCAGTACAGCATGTTCTTTGGTGGGCTTCTCTGCGATCGCTTTGGCGTCCGCGTGGCCATTGTCGTCGCGGCCGTCCTTGCCACGGGTTCGTATTGGGTCGCGGCGGCCCTCGTCACGTCGACCGCGCCGCCGTGGACGCTGGCCGCCACCTTTATTGTTGTCGGGCTCGGCCATGCGTTTCCTTGCATCGCCGTCTTTGCCGCCAACGAAGGGATCTACGGCCGCACGCATCGAGGCAAAGTGTTTGGCCTCATGTCTGGCAGCTACAGTGCTGGCGGGGCGGTCGTGGCCTATGTGTACACGGCATGGTTTGATCACCGCGTGGACGCGTACTTTACGTTTATGGGCTGGTCGCTCTTGGTAGCCTCCGTGCTGTGCATGGCTTTTCTGGGACCACAAACCGACGACGCGATGTTGCATGACGAAGCGACGACACTCATCGACCCGAGCAACGACGACGACACGACACCCAACGTCACGCTCGTCGTGCTCCTCCACACGCGCCAGTTCTGGCACTTGTTTGTCGCGATGCTCTGCGGCGTCGGAGTCCCACTCTTTGTTCTCAACAACTTGAGCTTTGTCGTTGAATCCAACGGCGGTGATTTGGCCCATGTCCCGTCGCTGGTCCTCGCGTTTTCGCTGGCCAACTTGGTCGGGCGGTTCACGATGGCCCCACTCTCGGACGGCTTTCTCCATGTCGTGCCACGTCATCGCTTCCTCGCCGGCAGCATCGCCTTTGTCGGACTCGTTCAGGTGCTCTTTGTCGTGTGTCCCATCGACGCGCTCGTCGTCCCCGTCGTCCTCACTGGCTTTGGCGAGGGTTGTGTCTTTGGGATCGTGCCCGTCGTGACCCGCGAACTCTTTGGTCCGCGCCACTTTGGCAAAAACTATGGCTTGGTCAGCCTCGCCAACGCCGTTGGCTTTCCCCTCGTCCTCGGCCCGCTCTCGACCGCGCTCTACCGCATGCAACTCGGGCCCGGCACGCAAACGTGCCTCGGCAGTGCCTGCTTTGCGCCGATGTTTGGCATCGCCGCTGCCGTGTGCGGCATTGCAACGGTGTGTGCAGCGCGCTTGCGCCCGCCGTCGGCATCGCTAGCCAATGGCGTAGGAACAAAACTATAATACGATTGACTGGACATTCGATGTGGTGGTCATGGATGGGTGGATCCGTCGGATGGTCGATGTAGCATCGACTACATGTTGAGCCTCGAGCGAGACTACTTGCTCCATGAAGCTGGCAGAGACCCTGGCTGCTTTGGTTACGAGGGTTGGTTGGGCTACTACTTGTTGTATTGATTCGGTTTCGTGGGCGACAAGCTCCCGCCTTGGATCACAACGTTGCCTGTCTTGGACTTGACGCCGCTGTTGCCTTCGAGGAGGAGCGTTTCATCAGTCAATCGACACGTCTTGTTGGCGTGCATGGCGTCCTTGAGCAATTTACACCCGCGCAGAGTGATCTTGTTGTACCCGAGGTGAAGCGACGTCAACGTCGTGTTCTTCTCGAGGGCTTGGGCCAGCACCGCCACCACCGCGTCTGACTTGAACCCTGAACTGGTCTAACAAAACCCGTGACGCCATCGTCTCCCTCGTTTCAAGGACGACACGTACAAGCTCCAATCGCTCAAGGCTTACATTCTCCCCCACTGCTTTACACAGCGCTGTGATCCCGGGCGGTTCAAAATTCCCGCCACTCTATCCAAAGCATTCTTTTTGACAAATCCACGCAAGTGCCTACCACATCCAAGCTTGTCACTGTCCGCGTCGCACGCAGGATCTCCCCAACGTATGTGCCCACGACTGGGCCATGGAAGCAACTGCTGAAGTTGGCACTCCGCAGGGCCGGATGCTTGGCCACACTGGCGGCCATCGCGTCTGCGGCGGTGTCCGTCATGGGGTTGGCGGCGTAGTTGAGACTTGTGAGTGATTGGTTGGCAGCGAGCGCGGCTGCAACGACCAAGTGGCAGCCGTCGGCAAACCCATTCATAGAGATGTCGAGCGTGACGAGGATGGCTGTGGGGGCTGTGAGAACCAGCGCGAGACGTTGCGCCGAGAGGAGCGAGAGCCCGACCTCCGAGAGGTAGAGCGCGTGGATGGACGTGTTGGCCGGTGCGTCGGTCAGGTGGGGGAGGTACGCGTGGGTCTGGCTCTTTTGGAGGAGCTCCAATTTAGCCTTTTCGTGCAGCGTGAGGGGTTCGTTTGAAAGCGCGCGGAGAACTTCGACGCCGCCGTCGTCGAGGATGTCGGGGTTGTGGCTCAGGAAGAGGTCGACCAGCGCTCGGTTCTGCTTGAGCGTGAGCCAGCCATGCAGCCCCGTCGAGCCAATGCGATTGTGTGCGAGGTCCAGTCGCCGTAGACACCGATTCAACGAGAGTGCGCGGGCGAGCGCCAAGGACCCCGTGGCGGTAATGGTGTTGTAGGCGAGGATCAGGTCTAGGAGTGCGCCGTTGGCGCTGAGGGCCGTTGCGAGCAGCGACGCGCTGTCGTCGTTGAGGTGGTTGCCGCTCAAGTTGAGCACGAGCACAAAGTACTAGTGTAGGTGTGAGTCCGTGTTGAAATTGGGGGACGTGTACATTGCCCGCGAGGGGGTCGCAAAGCAGTGGCATGTCCTTGGCCTGGACAAAACACCCGCGCAAGTCCAACTGCGTTTGTTTTCCCCCGCGGGGGGTTGGTGGTGCGTCCACGTCATCGCCAAAGTCCAATGACCCGATTTCGTCATCTGTCATGGACGACATGCCCTTTGGTGGTGGCGGCGGCGGCACCTTGGCTCTGTTGGCAAGATGGTATTGCCCCTGGTCAGAGTGAGTTGTCAAAGACGACTGGGGACGTATTCATACCGCCTCATTTATTTCGATGCAAAGCCCCTGTGTGGTGGTGGTGTCAAGTACGATCAGCTATTGCGACGACTACCTGGAGAAACGCTGGCCCGAAATCATGGCTTCCAATCACGACGCCGTCTTCCTTGCGCAGCGAGACGTAGGAAACCTAAAGATGCTCTCAGTGGCGATACAACCCATGGTATAGATGTACGTCGCCAAAGCCAGTCGCAATCACGTCGTCGTGCTCGAGGGATCCTTGCCATTGATTGGTATGTGGGTCTCGAAACACGACTTCCCGGAACTCGAGCACTTCCAGGGCCTCGCGGATGACTACGTCCACCACATGGTTGAGATGCTGCGCACACATGACGTCTTACCATCTCGCAGGGATGCCTTGACGCTGATCATGGCATGGGCCGCAACCTCCCAACGTTTCCGCGCGCGGTTTCGGAACGGGTCGCAGTAACCGGACAATTCAAATTTATCCGGAAATACATTGGGAATGTTGGTCATGCGCACTGACTCTTGTGTCACAACAATTCACTCTTGAGATGGGGAACGCCGGGTCGAGCCGCGAGAAGAAGGACGCCAAGGCGATCACAAAGAAGAGCGTCCAGGCGCAGAAGATTGAGCGCGCGCATGCAACAGGCATCCTCTCCTTGAAGAGCTGTAAGTTGAAGCAGATCCCCGCCGAGGTGTTCAACATCCCAACCCTGCACACGCTCGATCTGTCGCAAAACGCAATCACCGACCTCCCGCCGCATATCGCGCAACTTACGGCGCTCAAGACGCTCAAGGTAGACGGCAACCAGCTCACTCGTCTGCCTGACATGGATTCCCTCGTCAAGCTCACCAACGTACGTTCGTCTCTAGTCCTCGATCATCCTCAACTGCCGTGTAGCTTGTCGCCGACAACAATGCGCTCTCCTCGGTCGGCGCGCTCCCACCCAGCCTGGTCAAATTGAGTCTCCGCAACAACAATCTCGCAGCCATTCCTTCCTCCGTCTGCGCGCTCCCGTCGCTGGAGACCTTGGACGTCGCGCAGAATGCAATCTCCCAACTCCCCAACGCCATGAGCCAGTGCGTCCAACTCAAGGACATCAACCTCGACCACAACCAACTCGAATACATCTCGTCGGTGTTTGTGACGTGCACCAAGCTGACAATGCTCTTCGCGCGACACAACCGCCTCGGCCCGCTCTCGCTCGCGCCCGAGTTCCTCCAGCAGTCGGCGGTGAACGTCATGCAACTGGAAGGAAATCCGTTGACCAAGTTGGATCTCGAAGCGATGGAAGGTGCTGAAGCGTTCATGGAGCGGCGGAAGCTCATCAAGGACAAGGTGATCCACACGGGCTTGAACACGGACGTGAGTCTCTGCGGGTTGGATTGAGATCCTTTCATTGGTTAATATTATTTGAATCTACCAATCAAACGCAGTTGTGGTCAGAAATCAAGCCAATCCACGACCCACATTCTAAGATTCCCAACAACACATGCTTCATCGCAAAAGCAAGGAACAGCAGCCGCACTTGTCCCCCTCTCGTGATGTCGTCGGTCGAGTGGTGGAAAGCCGCGAGTGTCGCCGTGGGCGCCGTCATGCTTCTCTCCATGGGATCGGCGTACGTGATCTCGTCGTGGAACAATCAGATGAAGGACATGCTCCATATGACGCAGACCGACATCACCGCCGTCTCGTCTTGCTTTACCTTTGGGCAGTTCAACCTTCTCTGGCCCGGCATGTTCTACGACCGATTCGGTGCGCGCTGGTCTGCGCTCGCCTCCGCGACGCTCCTCGGGGTGTTTTACTGGACGGCGTCGGCGTTGACCGCGGCCCCGGACGCGCCCCACTGGTACATGGCTGCCTGCTTCGCCGTGATCGGGCTCGCGCATGCGTTTCCGACGATCACAGGCATCGCGGCCAACGAAGGGTTGTACGGGGAAGCCCACCGCGGCAAGATCATGGGGCTCATGGCGAGCAGCTACAGCGGCGGCGGGGCGCTCTTTGCCTTGCTCTACCACGTCTGGTTTGACCAGCGTGTCGGTGCGTATTTCCATTTCATGGGCTGGGAAATGTTGCTCGTCTGTCTCGCCGGTGTTGTCTTGCTCAAACACACGAGCAACACTGGCAACGTCGACTACTCCCAAGACGAAGAAGCGCACCACCTCTTGGCAAGAGACATGACGATGGGGCCACTCCTCCGCACGCGTCAATTCTGGTATTTGTTTGTCGCCGTCATGTTTGGCGTCGGCTGTCCCCTCTTTGTCATGAACAACTTGAGTTTCATCGTCGAATCCAACGGCGGCAACCTGGACTCCGTGCCCACGTTGGTGCTTACCTTCTCGCTCGTCAACTTGGCCGGTCGGTTCGCCATGGGCGCCGTCTCGGACGCGTTCCTCAAGACCGTGCCCCGGACGCGCTTCCTCGCCGCGAGCATTTTCTTGGTCGGACTCTGTCAACTTCTCTTCCTCGTCTGTCCCGTCGAAGCCATCGTCGTCCCCGTTGTCCTCACTGGCTTTGCCGAAGGTTGTGTCTTTGGCGTCTTCCCCATCCTGATCCGCGAACTCTTTGGCGCGCGCCACTTTGGCAAAAATTATGGCCTCGTGGGTCTTGCCAACGCCGTCGGCTTCCCGCTCGTGTTGGGACCACTCTCGTCGTCTCTCTACCGCCTGCATTTGACCCCAGGCACGGAAAAGTGCACCGGCAGCATGTGCTTCACGCCCATGTTTGTCTTGACGGCGGTTTTGAGCGGCGTCGCATGGCTTTGCGCCTTGCGCTTGCGCCATTCGCGATGATTGACCTCATGAATACGTCGATAAAATACCCTCGATCGACCTTGATTGTATTGTTTGTTTATCGCCAGGGTCCAAACAGCAACCAAACATGCAGTACCATTGATGAACAATATTTATTAATTGGACGGACCTTCCTCCAATCTATCACCAAGTATAAGGGGCCATCGACCATAAACTGTTATTGCCAAGCCCAAAAACAAACACAAGGATCTGGAAGCGTGTTATATACGTTAATGCAGCCGCTTCACTCGACTTTGTCTGCAACCAACAAAAGAACTCATCGTATAAAGGATTTCCCCTATTATAATACCACTGGTCCTCAGACTTATTCGTCCAATTCGGAGGCCAAGGCCTTGGCCTTTTCCTTGACTTCTTCGATGCCACCGACCATGAAAAAGGCGGCTTCGGGCAAGTCGTCGTATTCGCCGGCCAAGATGGCCTTGAAGGACGAGACGGTTTCTTCCAAGCGGACAAACTTACCGGGCTTGCCGGTAAAGACTTCGGCGACGTGCAAGGGTTGCGACATGAACTTTTGCACCTTGCGGGCGCGGGCGACCGTCAACTTGTCGTCTTCGCTCAATTCATCCATACCCAAAATGGCAATGATATCTTGGAGACCCTTGTAGTCTTGGAGCAACTTTTGGGTCGCACGGGCCACTTCGTAGTGTTCGTCACCAATCACGCGGGGATCCAACATGCGAGACTTGGAATCCAAGGGATCGACGGCGGGGTAGATACCCAATTCGGAAATTTGGCGCGACAACACAGTCGTGGCATCCAAGTGGGAAAAGGTCGTGGCCGGGGCGGGATCCGTCAAATCATCGGCAGGCACGTAAATGGCTTGGACAGACGTAATCGAACCCTTCAAGGTCGACGTAATGCGTTCTTGCAACGCACCCAAATCCGTCGCCAACGTAGGTTGGTACCCGACGGCCGAAGGGATACGACCCAACAAGGCAGACACTTCCGAGCACGCTTGCGTGAAACGGAAAATGTTGTCGACAAACAACAACACATCTTGGCCTTCCACGTCACGGAAATATTCGGCCACGGTCAAACCGGTCAAACCGACGCGGGCGCGGGCACCCGGGGGTTCGTTCATTTGGCCGTACACCAAGGCGGCCTTGGAGCCAGTCGTCGTGCCGTCGGCGTTGAGCTTGATCACACCCGATTCAATCATTTCGTGGTACAAATCGTTGCCTTCACGCGTGCGTTCACCCACACCGGCAAACACAGACACACCACCGTGGTTGTTGGCGACGTTGTTAATCAACTCCATGATCACGACCGTCTTGCCGACACCGGCACCACCAAAGAGACCAATCTTACCACCCTTGGCGTACGGGGCCAACAAATCGACGACCTTCAAACCAGTCACCAACACTTCGGCGCCCGAACCTTGTTCCGTGTACAAGGGAGCGGCGCAATGGATGGGCGCCTTGTGCACCGAGTTGATCGGGCCACGTTCATCGACGGGTTCGCCAATGACGTTCATGATGCGGCCGAGGGTTTCGGGGCCGACGGGGACCTACACGTCGCGTGCCCACATGAGATCGCAACTCTCGGCATCTCTCTTACCATGATCGGGTTGCCCGTGTCGACGCATTCTTGGCCACGCACCAAACCATCGGTACCTTCCATGGCAATCGTGCGGACGGTGTTTTCACCCAAATGCTGGGCGACTTCCAACACGATGCGGATGTTGTCGTTGGTGTTTTGCACTTCCAATGCGTTAAGAATGGGAGGCAAGTTGTTGGTGAATTGCACATCCAC
>VJMH01005205.1:0-36505 GCA_009835185.1 Aphanomyces stellatus | reverse complement strand
AGGGACCGTCGAGGCTGTGAACGCAGCGCTGAAAGACGTGGTGTACACGGCCGCCGCCGCCGCGGCAGGTAGCGATGCGATCCGAGTGGCGCTGTGGCGGCTCGGACCGGGCGAATCCTGGCTTGTACCGACCTCCAACGTCATCCCTGTGGAATTCCTCCATGGTTGATCCATCCATCCTGTGCTTCCGACGCCGGAGTGACCTGAGAAACGCGGGATCGCGAATTTCAAAAATGAATCCGTCTTAGTTTTGATACAGGTCGAAATCTACAAATTAACTTTGTCAATACACAAGTGCACAGTTGGACGCGCCGCCAAACACGCAGCTCGTCGGCGTCGATCGCGAGATGGTGCGGCCGCATGCAACGACTCTGCACATCTCAATTTCATGGCACAAACAAGGATAATCATGCTTCGAGGAGGTATCTCCGCCTTGGGCAGCGTGCTGGGGGTTTCGTGTCCTGCGCGATCAGAGGGTAAAGGCACCGCGGGGGCTCCCTATGCAGCACGTGCATCCCCTTTCGGCGGTCGTGCTTCCATCACAAGCCCTCTACAACCTCCATATCACAGGGCGATGGGTCTCCCGCGTGCGGATGTCCTTCACAGTCCATACGACGAAGCGACTGCCGATCGGCCGACACGGCGGCTTGCCAAGCTGTCACGTGGGGGGCGACATTATGCACGACCAGTCGGTCTATGATGTGTTCCTTCCTACTTGAGGTTTGTATAATATATATTCAACCACGACCAATTCAAGCAACAGCATCTCGCCTTTATCCGGATACGCATCCGGATAAACAATTCAGTTTCGGGAGAACGCATGCAGAACGGGCCGACCTCTTCATTTGTTCGAATCCACGGTCGACGACGGCAGCGACACGATGCGCGCGGTGGAAGAATCGTCGGGCGCCGCCACAGAAGAGCGCAACATCCTCATGCAGAACACTGAAAACAGCAGTCTGCCCGTGCCTCTCAAGTATGGAGAGGTGAAGACCCCGAGCGATGTACACAACACTACCCGCGTCGCTGGGACCGCGCCGGCCGAGTCCGAGGCCGAGCAACAAGCGCGCGAAGACACCGCAGAAGATTTGATGCACGGCGTCAACTCCTTTTGGGCAGTTGTGTGGCCGGTCTGCGTGACTATGGTCATTGCAAGGTTTGTGCTCCTTTTGAGAAAGGCGAGGCCAATGTGTGTTTCCCTCTTAGCGTTGCCGTCGTGAATTGCCGCAGCAAGGCGCTGGAACGGTCCATGAGCTCGTACCTTGTCTACAACGAAGTCAAAGGTGCACAAGCTGGCGAGGTGGTCGGTCATTCCTTGGTGAATGCGCTTGTCGTGATTGGCTTTGTCACGGTCCTGACGTTCATCATGGCGTGTCTGTACAAATTCAACTGCATGCGGGTACGTCCGTCGTTCTCTTTCTTGTCGGTGACTCTCATGTGTCTAGGTCTTGGTCGGATACATTATGTTTTCGTCGTCGGCGATCCTCGGGTTTGTTGGTGGGCAATTGCTCCACACGATCAACACGACGTACCTCCACTGGCCCGTGGACTGGGTCACATTTGCCTTTCTCCTCGTGAATTTCTCGTTCGTCGGTGTCATTGCCATTTTTTACCAAAAGGTACATGAAAGGTCGCGCATGTTGCTCATCGTGTCCAGGGCATCCCGAAATGGATCCAAAATAGCTACCTCGTCCTCGTCTCGGTCATCTTGGCGTGGCAGTTCTCCATGTGGCCCGAGTGGACGACGTGGATTTTCTGCATCATGTTTGCCTGCTACGATCTCTGTGCCGTCTTGACCCCGTGCGGCCCCCTCAAAGTGCTCGTACGTGTCGTCTCGTTTGCGGCATCATGTTGACTTGTGTTTCAGATCGGCCTCATCCAAGAAAAGCAAGCACCCATGCCCGGTCTCTTGTACGAAGCCGAAGTTCGCGACGGGGTTGGCAACAACCGGGCTCCGGCTGCCCAACCTGCTGCCCCCGTGCCGCGCCCGGCGCCGCGTTCTACTTCGGCGGCACCCTCTGTCACTGCCGCCGCCCCTCAATCCACCGCGGCCGCCACCGCTCATCGCCCGCCAGCGACCGCTTCTTCTGCACGCCAACAACGCGCCTCCCAAGTTGCTGTGACCCAAGTGCCACCGTCGTTGCAAGGCGTCGATTTGAACGCGGTATGCGTGTGCTGCTTTGGTCACGTCTGACTGGATTGTGCTGTTGCTCTAGCCCTTTGAAGTCCACGACTGCGACACGGAAGAAGGCTTCAAGGCCCTCTTGTATGCGTTTTACGCGCGCTACAGCCCTGACGACACGTGGAAAGTCGACCAAGTGGCCACTCGCTTTTACACTAACCAAGCGCGCATGTGGCCGTCGCTCTTCCACAAGTACATGGTGTGCTCGTGCGGCACCGACGGCGAACCCTGCACAGTCCAAGTCGCGATCGATGTCCGCAACGCCGACCGCCAAGCACAAGCCGAGTACGACGACGACGACAAGACGATCAAGTTGGGTCTCGGCGATTTCATCTTTTACAGTGTCCTTGTTGGTCGGGCCGCCATCTACGACTTTAGCACATGCGTCATTTGCTTTCTCTGCATCCTCATGGTACGTCGGGATCTACAAGTGCATGTTGGCGATGGAGCGACTCATGTCTGGCATAGGGTCTTGGCGGGACGCTCTTCTTGCTCTCGGTGCTCCACAAGGCGCTCCCTGCACTTCCGATTTCCATCTTCTTGGCCACAGCGATCTACTTTTGGGCACGGTATACCCTCACAGAATTTACCAGCTTCGTCACACTGCTGCCATCGGCTTTGTAATATGAATCGCTAATGCAGACAACATCCCCCTCCTTCCGCCACGTTCTGCGGCTTGATGCCACATCCTCCTTGGGACGTGGGGACATGTCGGACTGGGAACCCCGAGTTTATCTTAGACACCGCCTCGATCGCCGTCTCTCGGTCACAACATGTTCCTACAAGTAAACAGCACAGCAGATGCAGAGTGAACCTCCGCGGTCCTTCACGCAGCCTCAATCCTGATGTGGTGGAAGGAGCGGCGGGCAAACGTCAAGATATTAATACAAAATGAATAGACCAATCAGAAGCAAAAACGAGTCGGATTGGCTGAAAAAATCACGTCGACGTTGAATGTGTCGCTCGCATCAGATCGGGGATTCCTTGGGCTGGCGTTTAAAACACCGATGTCGGTTTTATACAGTGTCGACGCTAACGATTAGTAATCGGGCCGCCGCGAATGAACAGCTGGTTGACTTTGCCATCGTGCCCCTCTTTCATTTCCCCTTCACCTTACCATCACAAATCGGTGCAAAAATAGTCGTTGCGGTGACGCGGCAGTGTCAGTCGCGGCATAATTTGCGTGGCCACCGCGCTCGTCTATATATAGCCTGGCTGAAACCTCTCGTGATGCTTGGAGCGGCCCCGGCAATTCAACCGCCGCACTCGATGGAGGGGATGTTTCAAACACCGCACAGTTTGTTTTAAACAAGTCGTTTCGGCGCCCCACGTTTTCACCATGTTGATGCTTTGGAGTTGATTGTGATTTCGATGGATGTGTTTAAAACACTTCGTCGTCGTCGCGCCAGGTTTGTGTGGTGCTTATCCGCTGAAATGAAATTTTATAAACTTGTAGGCCCGTTGTATGAAATCATCTTGCGATTTGTAAACATGACTTTTTAAATTTCCCGGAGATTCGAGGAAGATTGGCGGCGGATGTGGCAGTGTCAAACTTTCCTCGTCAGTAGCAAGAAGAGCCATGATGATGTTGACTCGCTCCGCGCCTCGGCTCCAAGCCATCTCGCGCGCGTCCACTGTACGTTGGCGCACCCTCCATGTGTGTCTTGGATGCAACGACTAATGTCCCGTGTGTTGTAGCGCGCTGCGTCCACGACTCCTTTGTCCGTCTTGGACCCCAAGGGTTCCGCCACCATCGAAGAAACGTATTCTAAGATGGAAAAGAACATTGGCATCATCCGCAAGACCTTGAACCGCCCCTTGACTTTGGCGGAAAAGATCATCTACGGTCACTTGGACGATCCCCATTTCGGTGAACCCAAGCGCGGTGAAACCTACTTGAAGTTGCGCCCCGATCGCGTCGCCATGCAAGATGCGACCGCGCAAATGGCGGTGTTGCAATTCATCTCGTCGGGTCTCCCCAAGACGGCCGTCCCCTCGACCATCCATTGCGATCACTTGATCACGGCTGAAAAGGGCTCGACCACCGATTTGAACACGGCCAAGACCGTCAACAAGGAAGTGTACGACTTTTTGGCCTCGGCTGGTGCCAAGTTTGGCATTGGTTTCTGGCGCCCTGGTTCCGGTATCATCCATCAAATCGTCTTGGAAAACTACGCTTTCCCCGGTGGTTTGATGATCGGTACGGACTCGCACACCGTGAACGCTGGTGGTTTGGGCATGTGCGCCATCGGTGTCGGTGGTGCTGATGCCGTTGATGTCATGGCCGGCATGGCCTGGGAATTGAAGGCCCCCAAGGTGATTGGTGTCAAGCTGACGGGCAAGCTGTCCGGCTGGACTTCCCCCAAGGATGTGATCTTGAAGGTCGCTGACATCTTGACCGTCAAGGGTGGTACCGGCGCCATCGTCGAATACTTTGGCCCTGGTGTTGACTCGATCTCGTGCACGGGCATGGGTACGATCTGTAACATGGGTGCTGAAATCGGTGCCACGTGCTCCACCTTCCCCTACACCCAACGCATGGCCGACTACTTGAACGCCACCAAGCGCCCCGGCCTTGCCGCTGCCGCCGATGCCTTCAAGCACAACTTGGTTGCCGACGCCGGTGCCCACTACGACCAAATCATCGAAATCAACTTGGACACGTTGAAGCCCTTGTTGAACGGCCCCTTCACCCCCGATCGCGCCAACTTGGCCGGTAAGGGCATCAAAGAAGCCTCGGAACAAAACGGCTGGCCCACGGAATTGAGCGCTGGTTTGATCGGTTCGTGCACCAACTCGTCGTACGAAGATTTGTCTCGCTGCGCCGATTTGACCCAGCAAGCCAAGAAGGCCGGCCTCAAGTTCAAGGTCCCCTACTTTGTCACGCCCGGTTCCGAACAAGTCCGCGCCACCATTGCCCGCGATGGTATCTTGGACACGTTCACGGAAGCCGGTGGGACCGTCTTGGCCAACGCTTGCGGCCCTTGCATTGGCCAATGGAACCGCACGGACATCCCCATGGGCACGAAGAACTCGATCGTGACGTCGTACAACCGCAACTTTGCGAAGCGTGCCGACGGCAACCCCGAAACGCATGCGTTTGTGACGTCGCCCGAATTGGTGACGGTGTGCTCGATCGCTGGTACCACGACGTTTGACCCCGAAACCGACTCGATCACGACCCCCGATGGCAAGCAATTCAAGTTTGATGCGCCCCACGGCAAGGAATTGCCCCCCCGTGGCTTTGATGCCGGCGAAGACACGTTCCAACCCCCGCCCGCCGATGGCTCCAAGTTGTCGGTCATTGTCAGCCCCACCTCGGACCGTTTGGCCTTGTTGGAACCGTTTGACGAATGGAATGGCAAGGACTTCCTTGACATGCCCGTCTTGATCAAGGCCAAGGGCAAGTGCACGACCGACCACATCTCGATGGCTGGTCCCTGGTTGAAGTACCGTGGTCACTTGGACAACATCTCGAACAACATGTTGATTGGTGCTGTCAATGCCGAAAACGACAAGACCAACGAAGTCTTGCATCAATTCAAGGGCACGTACGACAAGGTCCCCGCCACCGCCCGCGCCTACAAGGCCGAAGGCATCTCGTGGGTCGTTGTCGGTGACGAAAACTACGGCGAAGGTTCGTCCCGCGAACACGCTGCGTTGGAACCGCGCCATTTGGGCGGCCGCGCCGTCATCGTCAAGTCGTTTGCCCGCATCCACGAAACCAACTTGAAGAAGCAAGGCATGTTGCCGCTCACGTTTGCCAACCCTGCCGACTACGACAAGCTCAAGGGCACGGACAAGATTTCGATCGTCGGCTTGGACAAGTTTGCCCCCGGCAAGCCGTTGACGTTGAAGGTCACCCCCGCCTCGGGCGCTGGCTTTGACGTCGTCGTGAACCACACGTTCAACGACGAACAAATCGAATGGTTCAAGAACGGCAGTGCGCTGAACTTGATGAAGAAGTTGAACGCGTAAACCACTTGATAACAACGAATGTGACCTTGTGTATTGACAACCCCGACCTCTCCTTGTTTGACTGTCGCGGCCAATCCGCCCGCAGTATCGTCGTGTTGACCAATCAAATGGAGCCATGCATGGATCTTTCAGCCAATGGCATCGCGCCGACACGTTGTCAATGTCAATCGCAAATGAACAATCTCGCAGGACGCTGAACACCATCACGCTGCCCAAGGCGGAGATACCTCCGCGAAGCATGATTATCCTTGTTTGTGCCATGAAATTGAGATGTACAGAGTCGTTGCATGCGGCCGCACCATCTCGCGATCGACGCCGACGAGCTGCGTGTGTCCAACTCTCAAAACACGTGCACTTGTGTATTGACAAAGTTAATTTGTAGATTTCGACCTGTATCAAAACAAGACGGATTCATTTTTGAATTTCGCGATCCCGCGTTTCTCAGGTCACTCCGGCGTCGGAAGCACAGCATGGATGGATCAACCATGGAGGAATTCCACAGGGATGACGTTGGAGGTCGGTACAAGCCAGGATTCGCCCGGTCCGAGCCGCCACAGCGCCACTCGGATCGCATCGCTGCCTGCCGCGGCGGCGGCGGCCGTGTACACCACGTCTTTCAGCGCTGCGTTCACAGCCTCGACGGTCCCTCGGACGACGAGTTGGGTGCTGGGCGCGCCGACGTTGCCTTGGACGAAGATGACGGCCGCGCCACCCGTCGATGGAATCGTCAAGAGTCCTTGGGAACAATTGAGCTGCACCTGGACGGGGGTACCCAGTCGGTCGACATCTTGGATCCAGATCGATTGCTTCCGCTGCCACGGCTGGCTCGTCACGGGGCTCGAAACGAGCGTGTACCAGGGCGCCGTCGTCGGCGTCGTGCCCGCAGACGTCGCAGGGTAGTACAGCGTGTGACCATTCACGCCAAGGGAGATGGGTGGCGGCATCTGCGCCATCGCCGCTACGTCCACGTAGACGGACGCGACGAGGAGTTGCGGCGACGAGACGCCGTCGTAGCTCCAAAGACTCGAGTCGGGCGTGTTGGCGACAAAGACCAAAAGCGGCGCGACCGACATGGAGCTGCGCGTGCCAGGTGACGCAACAGTCAAGTAGCTTGGGTTGGAGCCTGGAAAGCCCGAGGCAGAAAACTATCGTCGCTTGACATTTCCGACCTTGTAGTATACGCCACTGTGGCCAATGCGACGGCAGGATACACTCCAATTGCAGAAGACGAACAGATTGGTCATTATGGCCGTACAATGCGCCCTTGCTGTTGTTTTCACTTCAAACGACTTGTTGGTGGCTCTTCCTGCTCTATATTCGATGCCTCCGCATCAAACACCACATGGTCCGGAGATTCAATTGACATCGGATGGTCTTTTGGAGTTTCTTGAAAACGAAATGTTTGATGCCACGAAGTTTCATGTTCTCCCCCACGAGCTTTCCGAGTCGGACCTTGCGTTTAGGTTGGCCGCTCGAGAAATGGTTTTGGAGCAGGCTGCAATGTGCGTGAAGGAGTTATCAAAGCCGACTATTAAAACTTCAAAAGTTTCGCGCAGGATTCCCGTATGTGCTGGGATGCAAGGCCTCGGTAAATCACGAATTTTGGAAGAATGGGAAACGATTTTTGATTTGGCCGGGATTGACGGCCCTCGTCTTGGTGTGATCGTGTTTTACTGCAATGGCCACGAACCTCAAGCAATTGAAAAGTCCATGACCATCGAAGCGTCATTTTCGTGGAGATTGCTCCACCGATTGTTCATCGAGGGGAATGGGGAACAATTCGAAAAATGGATGTGCGAACACCTTCCCCAAAATGCTGCGCAACTCCAACTCCACACAGCTTTGGAAGTTATTCGTGAAAAATCAATCAACAAGGGAATTGCGGCACCCGGCGAAACCTTAAACATTTTCATTGGTGTGGACGAGTATCAAGTCATTAAAAAATCAACGGCATCCAAAATACACTGGAGTGGATGGAAAAAAGGAAGGATTACTTCAAGATTTGCTGAGCAATCTTGGGAATAAAATGGCTGTTCCTGTTGACGGCGTTAGAATTTATCCCATGTTTGCCGGCACTGATCTTTTAGCCATTTCGATTGTTAACTCGTCGAAGATATGTATTCTTCGACTACCAATGCTTTTACTTGGGCCGACTGACATTGAAACTGCAGTGACTTCGGTTGAATATGGCAAAGCCCTTTTGATGCATTCTCCCGTACGAAGACATTTGTTTTACCTTGGTGGCATTCCGAGATGGTCGTTTGATTATATCAATTTCCTTCAAAAATTGTTGTACAAGAAAATGCAAGAGAACAGGGGGGAGATTTTAACAACGCCAGAAATTGAACAAGCATTCTCGATCACAACAACGACTTTCGTTGATTCATGGGGGTCTGACTTGGACTCGAATGATTTGATAAAGTTGGCTGCGTATTGTGTTTCTGGTGTTGCAGTCGATAAATCTTCTAAAAGCGTGGGTGGGATGAAATGGTCCCGTCTCCAAGATAGTTCACTTTGTTTGTTGACTGAGAAATCCGAAGTGACAATTCCATATGCTATACTTCATCGAATTGGTAATTTAATACCAAATGAATACCTTGATCCGGAACGCAGTTTTATTGAATGTGTGCAGGGGCTAATTGACAAAGTCGACTCTCGAATTTATGATAAACCTCCTTGGGCATTGTGGGAAGTCTTTGGTGCATATTTCCATGCGCTCCGAATCAATGCCATGATAATTATTGGAAAGCCTGTTGTAATGGTATCCGAATTGTTCAAAGGTGCATTGGTGAAAGGATGTTGTGATCAAGTTCAACTTATCCCTACCAGAGTGCTGCAATGCGCTGATAAGTATGGAAGCGATATTCCACAAGTCATTAGTCGCTATGGAAATACGCAAGATCAATACAATTGGTTGACGCATGGTTTAGTGGTGATCAATGGCGATAATGGAGTGGGAGTGGATATTTGTTTTGCTTTGAAGAAATACAACCAACGGGGCTACGTTGTTTGTGAGGATCAGCGAAAAAGGACAGCAACTTCTCTTGACCCAAAGTTAATTTCCAAACTGCTGTGGTCGGCGGCAATACAGCCCAAAGAGTTGCATGAGCCCATCACAGTGGTTCCAATGCTATTTAGTTGTCTTCGCGATGGAAAAGTTGACGATCTGGCCTTTGAAAATGCAGTTGTTGTGACCTATAATCAAATGAAAGCCTATCACAGTGGTTTGTGGCTCCATCCTGCTTCATCACCCTTCGTCAATGTGAACAATGACCCAGCTTCGTATATCAAGATGATCTTGGCCGGTAACGTCGAAGCTATTCAAAAGGTGGCCGCAAGGATATCTGGAAAATCTGGCACGAAGAGAAAATTTGAAACTATTGATGGATTCCGAGATGCTGTGAAACTCATTAGCCCCGACGTGGAGTTAGTTGATGAAGACAGAATTGTTTTTGGATAAGGCATATTATATTCTTGAATCATTTTGAAGTCATTAGTTTTCTACCTTATAATCCTGTTGCATAAAGCATTGACGTCGAATGAGGCTTTCGCGAATAATTAGGCAAAGCTCTTGCGAAGAGTACACCCATCCCACGAGAACCAACAAGATGCAAAATCCAAATTATGAGGAATGAGTTTCGCAAGAGAAATTTTTAAATTATCGGAGCTATACGTGCTTTCAACCGCGCCCGATGATGGATGAAAGGAGCGGTAGAAACCACATAACGCAACTAAAACTGATTTATTACATGACAATCGTGCCTGGCTCGGGGATGTTGGTCAAAATGGCTTTGTGGGGCAAAACTAAACCCCCGTTGATGAACTTTTCGTCTTTCACCTGCACGTCTTCGCCCAGCACCGTGAGGCCTTCGACACGACACTACAACACAATCGTAATAAAAGGAGTCAAAGTGTTATATACCCAACGGGCCAATGGTACTACCCCAGCCAATGATGCTGCTCTGAATCCAACCGTTGGCGTGTAAAGTCATGTCCCCAGCCACGTTGTTCGACTCAATCGCACACCTTTGCCAGATTTTAGACCACAAACGCATGGTCCGGAAAATACCATCTTCAATCACACAATTGGCACCGATGAACACATCAGGGCCAATCATATACCCGTCGCCAATTGTCGCTGAAGGATCCGTGGATGTCAAAATGAGGTTAGGGGGTTTAGGCAAGGATAGTATGTACCACAAGGACAAAGCCGACACATTGCGGTCGTGATGCCAGGGCCTGGTGGTCTTCGAGGTATTGCAAATGCTGGCACATGCCTGTGAGAAAGTTCTAGGAACATGCAATCAGGACAACAACAACGAGGAGAACCAGACCTTGGATTCGCCCACGTCCTGCCAATAGCCAGGGAGGACCATCGAGAAGAGATTGCCTTCAGCAGCCATTTGGGGGAAAATTTCTTGTTCCATCGACGTCGGTCGAAGCTAAAGGTCAACGAGGATGACATCAAGATACTCAACGCATGTGACAGACCTCGATCCGGTCCAACACTTCGCAGTTCAAAATATAAATGCCCGCGTTCACATGGTTGCCCACAAATTCCTTTGACTTTTCAACAAACCGATCCACGCGGCCCGAGCCTTCTGGGTCCGTGAGCACGACGCCATATTCGCTCGGCTCTTCGACCTTTGTAATCATGATCGTTCCTTCGCCGCCATGGAACTCGAGCGCTTCAGCAAGAAGGGCTCATCGTCTTGCAAGTGTACGCAGGCGAGCGCGAGCGGCCCCGCCGTTTCCAGCGGTTCTGTCTCGTGGGAACACGAGATGCGGATGCCAATCTCTTTGGACATTTGGG
Organism: Aphanomyces stellatus; assembly: GCA_009835185.1. NCBI lineage: Eukaryota > Oomycota > Saprolegniomycetes > Saprolegniales > Verrucalvaceae > Aphanomyces > Aphanomyces stellatus. The sequence goes on along the minus strand of VJMH01005205.1, from coordinate 25,532 downwards.
CCAACGCCGCTAGCATCACGGTCGGCTAGTAGTTGATCGCCAAGATGACTTCATCGACGCCGACGGCCGCGAGCGCTTCGATCTGATGTCACACAAAAGGCTTGTTGCAAAAGTCCACCAGCGGCGTCGGGTAAGACAGCGTCAGCGGCCGGAGGCGCGTGCCGAACCCACCCACAAGGATGACGCCCTTCATCTCTGCAAATGTGTGTGCAGCTAAAAAATTTAATTTTGTTTAATCTACTTATTAAATTTTCATTTTCTATTATTCCAAAAAGTATTTTGTTTTTAAATTGGTATTATTTTATTAGATGGTATATTTAATGCCAATTCTTTTTTATTAAAGGTATAATTAATTATTGGAAGTGTTTTAACAAATATTGACTGTATTTTATATGGCGGGGAACATCCGGATATGTGATTTATCCGGAAACCATACTGAAACCTCGTTCGAGCGACCCTGTACTGTATTATGAGAATCTAGCGTGGGTTTCAAAGGTACAAAAATATGCATCTTGATTCCAGTATTCTATACATGAACAAAATCTATGAATCAGATTCTCTCCAGTGTTTTTACATCGGATTTGCCTTAACTAGTACAAATGGTCCACCAATAGCATCACGCCATTGACTCAAACAAGATCGACCTCTGGATTGTTTTCGCATCCCCTGTCCACTCAGCACCCTGAAGCGACTTTTTCGTCATAATGCACAAGGGCTTGTCTTGGCAATGATCCACCACTCCTGCTTCCAGGCGCATGTACTAAAGTTAGTATTCCCGATTCTTTTGACATTCTTCTCCGAAAACAAAACGCCCGCGACTGAGCCGTTGGAATCCAACTTCCCCGATCTTCTGGAGAGATTCACGGTCGAATCCGGCAATCGATTTTACCCACACAACGTCAAAAGGCGTTGTTGCCTTTAGACCACTTCCTTTGGTCCTAGTCGACTGCCGCCGCCGTGGCAGCGCTCCGCCATCCTTCTCAATCTTGTCCATGACTCGGTGTCACCCAGCCTTGTCCATCACCAAGTCCCACTCGAACGACGGGATTTGTCACACGGCTCGATGGTGCGAGTATGGCGCTAAAGTATGGAGCCAGCGGACCAGCACATTACACCGGCCTTGGCCTGCACGGTATGCACCGCCTTCTCGAATGGCGACCGCGTCGTCGGCCGGCGCCTCATGGAGGCCATGCCGCTGCCGCCGCGCCTGAGGAGGGGCACACAGATGGAGCGTGCGAGGAAACACGAATCGAGTGGTCCCGGGATTCATTTTCTCCCGCGCCAGCCAACGTGTGTACGTCAAATATTGCCAGCTGGTGCCAAAAATTAAAAGAATTGGACCAGTGTCGCGGGCAACCATAGTGAAACCAAGTGGAGGGACTGCTGGCGGAGGTTTGGAATTGGGAATTTAAGCTACCAGCTGGTGGAGTTAAACGTCGCGTTTTTGGCAGTAATGCCGCAGAAGGCGATGTGTTTTCCCTCGTTTGAGATAAAACGCGTACGTTTTATCCAGACGTTAAAGCTTGGGCGTGTCCATGCACGGCCGTCCTGGAGGCATTTTATACTACATTTTAAATGCTTTTTAAATGCTTGGCTGCAAGCAAGACCTCGAATCTCCGCCGAACTTGCTCCAACAGCCACAACCTGAAAGCCACTTGCAACCACCATCAAACAGCCCATGATGTACATCGTCAGCAACGTCCTCGGAGTCGAATTGCCCCGTTTAGCCCAGGCTCGTAACCGCCTCAATTTGTTCGATGTGCCGCTTGACGTCCTCGAGGCGCTTGAGCCCATGGGGCGCATTTACATGTGCAAAGCCGCCTTGTTTGGCTGCGAGAGGCGACAGATCGTTGCGACGAGAAATCGCGGCGGGCGGGTGCGCGGCGACATTTGAAACAGAGGCGGGGGGATTTAAAATGCGATGCCATGGCTAGTATTTTAAATTCGAATTCAGCCCCACCTCTTCCATTTTTAGTCTTCATTTTGGGTTAAACCCCGCATTGGTTTAACCATGTTTTCCGGCCTCGTATCCGAAAGACGCCGCCCGTGGATGGAAACGGCCGCCAACTGGCGCAAACGGCGATTTCGACCGCGGACGGGGAGCGGGGAGATGCTTGCCTACTTTGCGCAGGACTGCAAGGAGAACCCCAAGGCACTCTACTACTCCCTCTATGAGTCCGTCCGCTTGAAGCAGCTCCTCAAGGCGCTCGTGGTGCTTGTCGCCCTCTATCTCTTCCTCGACACCGTCCCCACGAGCTACATGTGGATGACGATGCCGATCGTCGACACCCCCGCGCTTCTCCTCGGACGCGACGCTGCCTCCATGACGTTTGACACAAACTTTAACGCCGAGACGGACCTGCTCCACCTCATCAACCTGAACGACGTGTGCGTCGAAGAAAAGGAGTCAGTCATCTCGTGGGCGTACAACAGCTCGACGGTCGACCGGTCCCTCGTCCTCACGCCCGACATGGACCCGAACGACCTCCTCCGCGCGCTCTCCGAGTGCCCCGACGTCGACATCTTCCTCCCCGCGTCGATTCGCGACCACGGATACTGCGAAGACGGGATGGCCTATGTCAAGTACCTCCACGCGCGCGCGCTGCCGGCGTGGGTCTTTGACATGGAGTTTCAATCGTCCCAAGGCAAGACGATCACGTACTTTGACTTGTGTCCGAAGTCGGCGCTCCTCTTTATGAACCACTATTGGTACGACTTGCCCGCGCGCCCGTCGTTTCCGCCGACGAAGAAGATTATCATGATGCCGAACGTTGAAATGTACGAACTCACGGCCGCGCACTACCGCCGCGTCGACTACATCTTTGCGAAAACGCAAGACGCGTTCCTGCGCATCAACGCGTGGTACACACAGGACGGCAACCCGCGCAACGTCAAGGTCATCTACACCCAGCACACGTCAAGCGACCCGACGCTCCTTGCGCGCCTCCGCGCCCAAGCCGACCCCGCGGCCTTCCCGATCCAGCCCAAGAACTTCTCCGCCTTCTCGGTCCTCCATGTGAATGGCCGCAGCGTGCACAAAAACACACGCGCCGTCCTCGACTGCTGGCGCACGCGCCCCGACTTTCCCAAGCTGTCCATCTATGCCAAGGACGAGCGGTCAAAGCGGCATTACGACACGCTCTTTCGGTCCTCCGCGCCCACCAACATTGACTACCACTTTGGCGAAGAAGTCGACCCGCTCAAATTTGGCAAGTTGCTGGCCGAGGCGTCGGTCATTTTGTGTCCGAGTGCCATGGAAGGGTATGTCATCATGACTTGTCTGGCCGTAGCTCATGTGTCTCATGTGCGTAGATTTGGCCATTATATCAACCAAGCGCGCGCCGCCGGCGCCCTCGTCGCCACGACCAACGGGTACCCGATGAACGAATTTGTCGACGACGACTCTGGCGTCTTGATTGACGCCGAGTTGTTCAAACCGCCGATCTGGAACTCGGACTTTTGGAGTCTCGGCCAAGTCATGGGCCGCCATTACAAGGTCGTGCGCAACTGGCGCATCGCGAGCGGGATGGAGTGGGTCGTGACCCCCGGCGCGATCTGCGACGCCGTCGACCGCATGTTGCAGATGACGCCGGCGGAGCGCGAGGGCCGCGCCAAGGAAGGGCTCCAGCGGTACCTCACGCAGCTGCAGTACTTTCAACAGACGATGTTTGCGTTCCGCGTCGAAGTGCGCGACGTCGTCGATGAACTCCATTAGTTAGGCGTACATAGTACTATATCGATTATTTAGGGAAAACACAACATTCACATTTGGCGACCACGGCCAAGCCGACTGGTTGCATGTGGCGACCATAGATAGACGAGACGACGAATCACATTAGGCGACCATCAACTGCAGCGTCGCGTCCTGGAGCATCTTCATCCGAAGCCCCAGCATCGCGCGCTTGAACGCTGTGAGACCATGCACAAAGCGCAGATGACCGGCGGCCGCACGACGCGCCCGTTCCCGCGGCGGCATGGCGAGGATCCAGTCCATTGTGCTACAGATGCCGTCGGCTGTGACGGCGAAGTGCGGCGCGGCATGCTCGGCGGCGCTGTCGCCTTGGAAGAACGACCAAAACGCCGCGGCGGCGGCCGCCGAGTCGACGCCCGCTTCGATGAGCACCCCCGACGTGTTGTCGACGAGCGTGTTCATGGGCGCGCCGTTGGTCGTGGCGACGAGGGCGCCGGCGGCGCGCGCGTGTTGCAGGACGCGGCCCGGGATCCTGTCGACATGAGATGACGTCAAGAAGAGGAAGAGCGACGTACGAGGACGCCGTGGGCCAGAGCACGATCGAAGCGTCCGCAAGAAGGTCGGCGGCGGCCCCCGCGGGATGGACCATGATATTCGCGGGAAGGGGTTCGTCATACGCGGCGGCATGGACGAGATGGAGCGGCGGCAAGTCGGGCCGCGACCGCCAGCAGGCCACGACGGCGGCCGTGTTGGCATGCACGTCGTCGAGGACATTCGCGTGGAGGACCGTGAGGTTGGCAAAGTCGCGCGCGGCGACCGACGTTGGGGTATTCGCCGCGGTGGGGTCGATCGAGATGGCGGCGGCAGCGTCGACGAGAAAGACCGCCGCGGCGTGCATGTCGCCGCGTCGACTGTACCTGCATGACGGCGCGATGAGGGACATCATGCCATGAATCGTACCAGTCGATGGCGCGGCGATTTGCGGCGGGCGACGTCGCAACCACATGCGTCGCATGTGCGAGTTGCCAGTCCGCAGGCATGGCGTCGTTGTGCGCCGCGACGAGGATGCGTTTCGTTGAAGCGAGCGGCAAGTCGGCGTTCCAGTCGCGGGGATGCATAAATAAAAGGGCCGTGTCGGGGCAGAGATCCATGTACGTCCATGGACGCCCTAGCTCCACTTGAGAGACGAGAGACGACGAATCGACTACCTTGATGGTGAAACGTTTGTTCAAAGACCCATCGCGGCAGCGCGCGGCCGTGGAGGTACTTGACGTAGCCGACAACATCTTCGCATTGGTCGGGGTCATGGCGGTCCATAAAGACATCGACGTCGGGGCATTGCGCGAGGACTTGCCGGAGAAGCGTCTCGTTCATCGTGGGTGTGACGAGGAAGGTCGGGTCCACGGACGAGCTGTTGTACGACGACGGGATACCGGCGTCGGGTGCGTGGACACATGCCGCATGGAGACGACCTAGATGGATGAGATCGCCGTCGACGTCGCGGCGGTGCCGCAGGGCGCGACTGCTGCCACGGAAACGGAGGTCCGTGCCGCTCCCGTTCGACCAAACCAACGTTGTCGTAATGACATGGTAGTAGACGTATAGACAAAAGCAAGCGAGGAAGAGGCCCATGTTCGTCATGCACCGCGCGCCCGCGGACGGCGTGGCGAGAGACGACAGGCGGCGGCGCATGGGATCTCAAAGAATCGGCGCGGCAGCAAGTTGTATCCGATTGTGGAAAGATGCGTGCAAAGATGATGGTGGTGGCGCGGGCTCGAAACACGTTAAATGGCGTTGCCTATACGTTTTAAGGCTTGAAGACAGGTTTTATATCCTTATTTAGGGTTTTGTGTACCTTAAAACGTACTGTTGCTCGCATTCGGTCGAAATTCTTTCTCTCGGTTTCACCATGACGATCGACCAAGCCTATTTCTGACTCTTCGTTCTCTAGATATTTGTATGTAACCTATTTGAAAAACGTTGGCAAGATCCGTCATTTTGCGCGATCGTCATGGAACCCCAAGTGACGCAGGTTGATCCACTTCTTCATGAAGAGCATGTGAAATATCGACATGATGTCTGAGGTATGCATGCTTGAGAACCCTTGCAGATGATTATCACGTTGGTACAAGGAATGTTTTGGACGACGTGCGACGCCGGCGACACGCCACGCCTTCAAGTCCTGTTCCCATCGCATGGGTTCTCTCCCAAAGTAATATGCATGCGAGACACATTCGACTTCATGACATATTCGTCGATCCTTCCTGGAATGCCTCGTCTAGGGTTTGAAGTAGAGAACATCGATACTGGGCGGCGGGAGGCCAAACTTGTACATCGCGGCGGTGACTTGGCCGCGGTGGTGGGCCCCATGGTTCACGACATGCAGCAAGAGTTCGCTCAGGTTGCGCTTGTATTCCTTTCCGCTCGAGTCCAAGTATGTCACGGTCGCGTCGTCCGTGATGGACGCGCGGTCGACGTATGCGGCGAATGCATCGGCTTGGACGACAAGGGCGTGGGCGAGCGCGAGTCTCTCAGGCACGTACGTTTCCCAGTAGAGGCTCGTGTCGCCAGGCTTGGCAAACGTTTCGTCGGCGGTCTTCTGCCAGTAGGTCAGGACTGCCGGATCCAGCGGCGTCTGTGTGAGGCGTGCGAACCAGAGCTTGTCGGCAAGGTGAACATGGTTGAGCGTGCCGTGGATCGAGCGGAAGCAGAGGCCTGCATGGCCATGGTACTCTTTCTCAGGGAGAAGTGACAGGCCTTCGAGGAGGGTCTTGTTTGCCCAGACGTTGTATCGTGCGTACTTGCGCAGGAGCGCTTGTGGCATGTTTGTGATCTTGTGATCTTGTGAGACTGTGGTGGGGAAGCGTTACATTTTCGACCAATCAGAGGACGACATTTTTCAGATGGGGTTTGGATTCGCAAGATGACAGGTCGTGCAACTCGGTTGGTGGGTTGTTGTGTTTCCCAGACGACACCACACGAGTCCTTCCCACCGTACATACTAGCAATGTGTAATCCAAGCTTTTGAGAGACTCTGGGCACGGGATAGTCATTGCTAAGTTTGTCAACGATTGAGGAGCCCACGGCGTTTGGAAGTCTGTGCGCCGCATTCCTTTGCCTTGTCTCACAATTCAGCGACAAAGGCGAAACATGGAAATGGGTTCATGCGAGCTGTCCAACGCATTCAATGGCTCGTGACTCGCACCTCCTTCATGTCCTTCCCACCCGCTCGAACAGCATCCGTCCGATGCTCGAAAAGAATCGTAACCATTATTACGACATACTCTTCTGTTCCAGGAACGCACTACTTGTGGGGGTTGAAGTAGAAAAAATCAATGTTGGGCGGCGGAAGGCCAAACTTGTACATCGCGGCGGTGACTTGGCCGCGGTGGTGGGCCCCATGGTTCACGACATGCAGCAAGAGTTCGCTCAGGTTGCGCTTGTATTCCTTTCCCCTCGAGTCCAAGAATGCCACGGTCGCGTCGTCCGTGATGGCCGCGCGGTCGACGTACGCGGCGAACGCGTCCGCTTGGGCGACAAGGGCATGGGCGAGCTCAAGTCGCTCGGGTACGTACTTTTCCCAGAAGAGGCTCGTGTCGCCAGGCTTAGCGTACGACTCGTCGGCGGTCTTCTGCCAGTAGGTCAGGACTGCCGGGTCCAGCGGCGTCTGTGTGAGGCGCGCGTACCAGAACTTGTCGGCGATGTGGACGTGGTTGAGCGTGCCGTGGATGGAGCGGAAGCAGAGGCCCGCATGGCCATGGTACTCCTTCTCAGGGAGAACGGCAAGACCTTCGAGGAGGGTCTTGTTTGCCCAGACGTTAAAGCGTGCGTACTTGCGCAGGAGCACTTGTGGCATATTTGGTTTTGAACGAGAGCTGGTGGGAGACTGCTTCAGTTTCACGACCACTATTCAGATGGTTTCAGTTTCACCAGTTAGAATTCTTGCGTATATTTTATACTCGAGGTTGAAATTTGGAATATTTCCCCAAGGGGCCACTGGTGTTGAAAGTTGTAACTTGCCATACCAGATTCGGTCAAGAACAACACCACTGGTTGTTGCGAACTTGGTCTCTGGTTACACCAGCTCGACCAAATGTAGGAGGTTTTATGCCTTCTAGAGGCCTCCCCCTGTCCACAGGATGCTGCATGCAGTGATCATTACTTCGCGAAGACCATCACGCACCCAAGACCAGCACCCTGAATTGCACGCGACCACCATCACTCGTCCGATATTATGTTGTGCTCACTGGTGGCTCTCATCGCCACAAGCACTGTCCATCTTTCGAGATTTGAGTGGAGGCTATTATGTGACTGATGAATCCCCCCGCCAATCGACCATCGATAAAAGTGAGACTCCAAAAGCGTGGACATTTTCGCATCCTCCCATTGGACAGATAATTTCCTTCCTGTTATTTGATTGGTTAGGCGATTAGAAAATCGATCAGCAGGCCTCCAATATCGAATCAAATTGACAACATGAAATAGTTTCGTTGGCAGCCAAGTGACCAACAATTCCGTTTTCATGCGTCATTTTTCAAGCGGACCGACGGAGCATCACGTGAAAGTTGATGCGAGCTGTCCAACGCTGTCAACGACGAATGCGTGGCCCCCATAGCATGAACATTTCAAATGGGTAGTGGCCCAACGTATTGTCAAATCAAACAGAAAACACCCTCGAGCGCGTTTACATCGTACCCGGTACAACTAGACCCGTTTTCGCGGGCGATTGCTGTCAAAGGCTGCACGGAGCCATAAGAAAGCCTCGCATCCATCATCGTTTCGGGTCACATCTTCTTCTTTATGGGCTGCCGCGACATTCATTGTGCTGGTGATAATTTTTTTACAGTCTTTCGTCGCAACGAATGCTCACAATGCATGGAGTTGACATGGTATTGTTGTTTTCATTCAAAACTGGAACGACATTCAGCAGACGGAAATCGGCAGAAGAATCGGCAGAAAGAATTAGCCAATCAACGTGCGTTTGCTGACTTTGTTTCACCAATCAGAATCGACGATTCCATTTCCATATGAAGGACACATCGAGGTCCATACAAAACCCAATACAATTGAATGGATCGAGCGATTTGGACAATGAACACAAGAGTCCACATTTCGGCTGAAAGCACAATAACTAGCCACATCTGTGGAAATCGAGAGTCTTGAGCCACTCGTCACATATTCCACACTCTGGCTCGGAGTTTTGAGATTTCTAAACGTCGTACTTTCATGTGCGTTGTCCGTTCCGCAAAAACCGAATTCTGCGCGACAACGAAAAACCCGTTGCCTCCACGGCCCAACATTTGACCGCGTCTTGATCTACTTGCGAGGCGGCGCTCGATGGTTTGATGAGCTGAACGAGTGTGAGGAAGAGCAACTGCGAGCATCCTTGGCCTACCTCATGCTCGATGTTATGCCGCCTTGGACCTGGGATACTGACTGCATGTCGCCCCAGCTGATGATGTCTTCGAACATGACGACGGCCCTCAATCGAATCTGGTGCCTCTTGTGGGGCGCCACCCCGTCACGTCGTCCTTTTCCGTTTCTTTTTACGATGCAATTGACGTCAACACGTACATTGGGCTCTGTCCCCGCAGCCCCACCTTGGACATGGAGCATGGCGACACGAATACCGGGTATTTTATTTGCCTTAGCGATGGGCAAAAGTGTATGCGCCTGCTCCAAGACAAGCAACCGTATGTTGGGTGGAATACCATTGCAGCGGAAGATGTCGTGACTGTGCGCGTGACGCCACAGCGGCCGCTTCATCTTCTCAAGAACGGCGTCGACTTGGGCCAAGCCTTTGCGGGCGTCGATCGCACGCATCTATTGTGTCCCGTCGTTATGTTTTGCTCGGGCTGTGTGTCGATTGTCGAGCTATAGGCATCTTGTGGCTCAACGCGGCAGACAAGTTTGGTGTGAAGTTTATCTCTTTATAACCTCTTACAAAGAGTATATCTAGTTTCCCAAGTAATCTATAGATTGACATAATTTCGTAGATCAACCGATAACCTGTCATATTCGGTATGCGCAGGAAGCTCCAGCCAAAACGAACAGCCACTTTGGACCACTTGCGCACTCGGGGTCTCTTCGAAGTGCTTGACACTGTGAGCCCGAGACATGTCGTGTCGCCGATAAAGCAATTATCACGGTTGATGGAACGCGCCTCCTCAAGATTCGTGGGACCCCCAGAATGGGCATAGAGCTCAACTGATGCTATTTCTACACGCATGGAGGCCTGAAATGTCGTGCGAGTCGGCTGGGCCGTTCTGTTTGTGTCGCTGTGTGTTTTGGTCGTCATTGCAGAGTTGCTCGTGGTGAAGTGCGGTTGCAATTGCTGGCCAAACAACACATGTATCTAGAGGTCTCATCCTTCCAGAACTTCAGATGACGCGGAAGTGCTTTCATTATTCAACGGATTGCTCGTTTATTAGTATTCGTGAAATTTGACGAACCCCAGACTTCACAGCACGCTTAATGCAATTATGGTTGTAACTGACCTCCTCACCATGAAACCGTTTCAACAGATTGAAACTGCCGTCGGCGCCTCCACATACAACAAGTAGATGGCGTCGGTGGTTCCCATCGCGGGCTCCCTTCCAGAGCCAGTCATCTCGTTTGCGCTACCCAAATTCGCCAAGGCCACCGCTGGCATCCTCTATGTCGTTGGTTCGTGTGCCGCCAGTGTGTACTATTTGGCACTGCTATTGCCCAGTGTGGCCAACGACCTTTGGTGGCCTAACTTCAACTCCACGGGGCTGCAGACGTTCGTCGCGGATGTCTTCAACGCTAGGCTGCAGCTGGATCAGACCGGTCCATTTCCACTCTTGGATGACGCCGGCACAATCGTCCAAAAAGATTACGCCACTGCGACCACGTTCATCGACATCCCGCCCACCTCGGCACGCCTCGTGCTCCTCGCCAACCTGTCGTTCGACGTTGTCGTCGTTGCGATGCGGCAAACGTCGTTGGACGTCAACTTGCAAATGTTTGCGTCCTACTGCTGGGCCGATTACAGCCGCCGGTTCGAGGTCGCACACACAAGTGGCCAGCAACGTCGATGCGACCAACACGAACAGACGAACGCCGCTGCGTATTTCGAATCGCTCGTTCGCAACATCGACGTGACCGACCTCTTTGGATCGGCAGCCGTGGACACGCAGTACGAATCGGCCCTCTTCAACCCGATTGCGAGCATGTCGACAGACGGAGCAATGTGGGTCCAGTCGATGAAATCCCATGAGTGGCTGGCTGTGGTCGACGAAGTTGCCTACTGGCAGGCCCAAAATCTTTGGTTGTGGGCCACCGACATGCAGAACTACATTTTGGAAGGCCTCGACGACACCATCATGATCAGGAACGCCCTGGGCATGACACAAGCCTTTACGATCAATCGGATCGCGCCCATCGTTCGCGGACTCTCACTCTGGACGACCTTCATCGACTCGGTTGGCTTTCTCAACGACGTTCAAGTTGCCGTGAGTGTGAACATGTCTGTCGTACGACAAGCGCCTGATTATTTTGGCCTAACCGGTGACGATGCTTGGGACAACAATTTTGTCGGGCCTGATTGGTTTACGGGCACAACGCTTTTGCGGGACGTGCTGGGTCCATTTGATGCTATAAACATCCGCTGGGTCACGCTGCCACCTACACTGTTTACGTCTACATTGAACTTTGACACGGCCTTGCGTCAACAAATCTTGTCGAACGCAACGTTTCGTCGATCATACGAAACCATCAACCGCGTCACTGTGCTTGACCCTGTCCCGCCCGATTGGATCCAGGACGGAATGCTATATTACGGTGGCAGCCCGTTGTGTCCATACGGTAACCCGCAACCGTACGTCCAGACCATGTTTAGCTACTATGGCACGTGCAACACGCAAGATTTGTTTACGGTCCCCGCGAGTCGAAACGCCGCACTGTTTGCAGCTGCTGCAATGTCCCTCGGAGACGATGGAGTGTCGATGGGATTTGTCTGCGAGCATTGCCAGACATCGTCTATGTCTTGCGCTGAGACCCTCACGCCTGCCGTCACCCTGTCGACATGTGTCCAATTCGACACTTCCATCCACAGCACAATTCAAGCAATTAACATCAGCTTCATGCAGCTGGCATCCTCCAGCGACGGCGCCAACGTCTTTTTCATCCAGCCGCTCGTCACCGATGACGCGTGGTCCTACTTTGGCTGGATCGCAATCTACGATTGGCTGCACGGCCACCGCGAAGTGTGTGTGTTTGCAGGTGACAACGGCAACGTCACACTCATGTCCGACTTTTACGATCCCGTGGCGCTCCCGGCCAATCCATTGGAATTGCCCCAAACCGCGTCCCGATACATTTGGTACATTTCATGTTATGTCACGATGGTGTTGGGGGTCGTTGCGATGCTTGTTCTCGTGCAAGCCATGGTCGCACAGTCGTTTCCTCGCTACGTGTCCATTTACTTTGTCTTCAACCGCATCGCTGGGGCGGTGTGGGTCGGTCGACCCTTTCAATTCCTTCGTGGCATGACCGCTTTGGTCCTCCTGAGCACCTCGTCGTCAACGTTCGTCCAAGCCAATGGCCTCGCGGGCCTGACCTTGACTCCACGCGGGTGGCTTCAAAACATGGTCCTCGCAAGCGAAGCCACGTGGATTGTATACGCAATCAACGACACCCTCTTGCCGCTGACGATGGAGTCCGCGGCCGTGGCTGGCCCCCTTGGCAGCTGCGTCACGTGGCTTCTTCTCCTGACCATCCAATCCACGGCGCCGTATGTAGCTGTGGCTACAATCGAGCGACACTGTGACATTGTCATCCTCGGACAGCAAGCCCAGTGCACCAGTGGTCGCATCGACATTGGCAGTCCAACTCGACTCGTCGAATTGGTGGCTCTCGTGGCTGGCACGATCGTTGTTTCGTACGCCGTTGCGACCCTCTATTGTCGCCAGCACCCCCCACACCACCTGTTTTTGGCACACGAGCCCCCGCATTTGCTCATTCCCGCCGCGACGCAAGCGTTTCTTTGCGACGGTCAACCGACGCTGCAGTTTTTGGACACGGAAGCCTGTCTCCTCTCGGGCATTGTGCCCACGGGCTACGGCCTGTTTGACTTGAAATTGTGGACGACTGCCCATGCGTTTCAGCGGACGCCCCATGGCTGGTGGTTCGAACCGGCTCGAGGAGATTTGAGAAAGGTCAACGTTCAGCCCAGAAAGACCGACGCGGCCGAGCCAATCAAGACACGTAGCCGCGGCCTAGCGCTCTTGGGGCTCGTGTACGTGACGGCGTCGATGGCGTCGAGTTTATGCTACCTGATGGTGACGGGTGCAGCCATGTCCAACGATTTCTGGTGGTCGTCGTTCGCTGCGCCCCGCACTCAAACGTTTCTCATCAATTGGTTCAACCGATACCTCCAATTCAACCACTCGATCGAGACTACGTTGGACCAATCCATGTACGGCGACGCGACCAATCCGTACAATTCGTCCAACTCGCTCGTGTTTGTACCGCCCGCGTACGCCAGCCACATCCAAAACGACATCAACACATTGGTCCGTGTAGTTCATGCCCTCCGCGAAATGGATGGCTGTGAGCTGCCGTGGATTTCCACCGCCTATTGCTTCGTCGATTTCAATCAGACGTGGGAGATGGCCAATTCGGCGACGCGGCAAATGCGGTGTGCCAACGACACGGCGAACGCAGCCATTTACCTCGAAGCCGTGCTGCGCAATGCCAATTGGCCTCAACTGATGGGATGCTGGCAACCGGCGCTCCAAGTGGGCGTGTTGGAGTATTTGAATACACTACACGCTGGGCAAACGTGGCTCCACTTGGTGCAAGCCGTCACTACGACGGTCGATGGTGAAGTCGACTATTGGCATAGCCAAGGCATCAGCTCCTACACGACACAGTGGCAAAATGGGAAATCGCTGGGCGTTGTCGAAACGTTTACGATTCAAAATGCATTTGGACGTGATTATCCCCTCACCCTCAAAGCCTCCAACTGGACAAGACACGACCAAACATCGTACAAAATGTCCTGGCCACTGGCGTGCGACCTCTGGACCGTGGGTTTTAATACTACGACACAGTCGGGGCAGAGCTTGGTGCGTGGGAGCAGCACCTTTGTGTTTCTGAATGTGTCGATCCAAGACATTCTGGTCGCAAACGGCACGTTGTCGTCACCTCTGGGTCGTGGCATGGCGCTGGTTCAAGAGACATTGGGTCCATTTGGCTCGGTCGAATTGAAGCGGGTGGCCATTCCGCGGTCGTTGACTCGGTTGGTTGAATCCTTCACACAGCATGTCGGCGACATGTTGCGCACCGAGGACGCACAAACGGCGCTGGCCAACCTGCCAAACCCGCCATTCCTCTTGGTCGCGCCGCCTGCGTGGCTCACAATGGATAGCGTTGGCGGCGACCTGCTCTGCGAAGTGCAGACCCAGCCCATGACGGGCCTCTTGGTCTTCTTTGGCCCGTCGGGCACGTGCACGACCAACGCCGGCGAAGCTGTGCAGCCTACGATCCAGCTCTTGCTCCAAGGGCTCTTGGCTTTGCCGACCACAAATCAAAGCGTGGAAGACGTGGTTGCCACTGCCTGCAGCTGTGTTGTGTTTCAGCCAAACGATTGCGTCCATGTGCTCACACACTCGATGGCGCTCGTCCGTTCGTTTTCAACTTCCGACGAGCTGGTTCGACTCGCCACAGCCGCCCAAGCTGTCCGGGATGAGATTCGTGCCCAAGTCCAGATTGAACTCGTTCAATTTGTCAACGACATGCGGTCGGTCGTGGCCGAACCCGAGGATACAATCCGTCACGTTGTCCAACGTTTTGCGAGCGTTATGGACCACCGCACGTTTGAACGGGTCCTTCTTTTCGACCCCGTTGATCCCTCGTTTGATTTTATCGCTTGGCTTTTTCTCGTTGAATGGGTCGAAGGGAAACGCGATGTGGTGTCGTTCCACGGCGACATTGGAACGACCCTCACGACGCTCACCACCGCCAGTGACTTGCAAAAACATGTCGCCAACGCGCTTGAAATCCCGACCAACGTCGCCGTCTACGTTTGGCGCGTCAACCAGTACGTGACTGCAACGCTACTTGGCATTGCGGTCGTCGTTGTGGGCTACATTGGTGCCTCATTAGGCCACGTCGACGGACTCAACATGTTGAAATTTAACCGCGTCGCGGGCCTTGTCTGGATCGGCCGGCCGCTTCTCCTTGTGCGCGGCGTCTCGGCCCTCTGCCTCCTCTCGACCGCGAAATTAGATTTGCATCAACGCGGTCTCTACTATTCCATGGTCGCTACCGACGCGCCGCTGTACATGACCATTTTGTCATCGGGCGAACTTGGCTGGCTTGTCTACGTCTTGCAAGATCTGAGCTCGGTCGTGGGAAGTTCTCACAATCGTCAACCCCGCTCGTTCAAGTGGACGGGCGCGAGCGGCATCGTCGCATGGGTCGCAGCTGCCGCGTGGAGCTGGCTCGCGCCCGTCCGGCACAACGTGACCTTGGCCCGCGATTGCTCCCTTGACTCGGTCGATGGCCAAGCTGTGTGTCGTAGTGGCTTCGTTCGCATCGGCGACTCGACTCGATTTGTTGGCCTTGTTCTCGTGGCTGTCGCATCGTGTTTGGTCTGCAGTGCCTTGGACTACTTTGTGCATGCTGTCGCGCCGGTCCAATCAATCGACTGTCCAAGAATTCCCCCGCCGTCGTTTGCCCTGTCTTCCGTGGCTGCCAATAGCTTTGTCACGCAAGTGCACGAGAATGTCGTGTACTTGGACCGCGCGTCAGCAATACTGAATGGCCTCGTGACCGTGCGTCTGTCGACCCGATTGATTGTGTTTGATGTGAAAACGAACCGCCTCTACACCATTAATGACAATGACCGACCGGCGCCATTCGAATTTGGCGTTCCCTTGGTTGGATAAGGCGACGGTGGCCGCACATTTACGGAACCGCGAGTTTAAACCACTGCCGAGCACCTGATACAAAGTAGCGATGGGCGATCGACTGTTGCGATTGAGCAAACATGGTGTGCGAAGCATATCGACCCTCGCTTGGCCACTCATCAGCCACCAAGAAACGCGTTCTGTGGAAAGAGCTGTTGGAGATGCATGCATAGTAATCGTCAGATACAAAATGGTTGTTTCATTTTGTGTGTATTCTTCTTCTCGTTGAGGTTACCTTACTAACTCCACGTCAGAGAAATCCCGCCGACCAAAGGTTGAACTTCGTGAGACGAACTCGTGGTCAAATGTTATATTTCGTCGGTGAGATTGAGAGTACAAAAAGCTGATTTCGCGTTTGCCCAACGCACAACCCCATACAAAATCTCGACATTTTGAGCTCAAAAAGATTGAATTTCGGACAGTCGACAAAAACAGATGGCCTCGAGTCCTCAGATGACTTGGCCTTACTATACTGCGACCCAACGCGTGTAAAGGCACTTCCCTTTTTGGCGTCAGCAACTCGATCCACCTCACACGGAGCCATCCGAGGCGGTCCTCAAGCAGCGACTTTTCAAACATGTTCACGTGAATTGTGTGCCATGTCATGATGAGGAAAGCATTACCAGACAATGATCGCACGCTTTTCGGGCGCGGTGCGATGGTCGTTGGGACGAACAGTGCGACAACCGCACAACACTCACTCGCGATTGGCGGCTGGCCACACTCATTTTCACTTTGGCAACATGGGACTCAGCCTCGCCGAACACCACGTCCACCATCGCGTGATGCCCTCGGAACCAGTCGCTCCACTGCTCACAACATTTCCTCTCGAAATGGCTCACTGGATGGACCAAACAATCGACCCATGCGACGACTTTTACGAATATGCGTGTGGCGGCTGGTTCAACGAAACGGCGCTGCCTCCTGCCGCTCTCACAGTCTCGACGCGGTGGACGGCCTACGCAAACGTGACAGCCACGATTGCAACAATTTTGAACTCCAGCGACACCAACCTCGGTCGGTTCTACCAATCGTGCATGGACAACTCGACGCGGAATGCGTTGGGGATCGAACCGTTGCAGACGTATCTGCATGCAATTCGCACTGCCCCCTCCAAGGCCACCCTCTTGACCATCGCGGCACAGTTGAGCATGATGGGCATGCCGTCATTCGCGCACGCTCGCATTGAACAAGACAACACAAACGCCACGCAAGCGATCCTTGTGCTCTCGCCCAACGCGAGGATACTCGGTGGCGTGAAAACCAACACGAGTGAAGCGTTTGAAGCCATCCATGGAAAATACATTTGGACGCTTTTGACCTTGGCAGGGCACTCGACAGACGAGGCCAACGACTCCCATGACCACATTGTCGCAGCCAACGAACGTTTCCTTGCGTGTGACGGCAAGGATGACATCACAGAGCTGTCGGCTGGTGATGCCTCGGCTTTGTATCCCCACGCCGTGGCGCCGCTCTTGGATATTCTCGGATTTGCAACGAAACCTCTCAATGTTACGCTGGTCAACCAAGACACGATCCGCCATGTGGATGCGATGCTGGGGAACATGACGATCGAAACCTTGCAGGCGGTGGTGGCGTTTCGACTGCTCGATCACTACGCGACGTATCTCACAGATGACTTTTCAACGGCCAAGATCGAGTACGTTCAAGCGATTGCCAACGCGACGACGACTCCGACACGACAAGCGCTGTGCACACAAGCGGTCAAAGACCTGTTGCCGGATGTGTTGAGCGCGTCGTTTGTCGACAAGGTGTGGACTCCGGCCGCCCAAGCCAGCGCTGTGGCGATTGTTGACGCAATTAAACGCACGTTCCGGGATAGCCTGCCCCAAGCAGAATGGATGGACGACGAGACAAGAGCATTGGCGGTGGCCAAACTGGACAACATGCTCATGCTCATGGGTGGCCAGGAGCAGCCCATCACGCACGTGAGCGACGACGTGTCGTTGGACCCGACAGCGTACATTCAAAACCGAATTTTGCTTTCCCTGGCCATCAACGCAACCAAAGTCCTCGCGGTGGACAAGCCATACAACCGCAAACGGTGGGATGTGTTTCAACCGTTCGAGTACAATTGCATGTTTTACCAAGGCCAAAACAAAATTTTGTTTGCGCCTGCGTACATGCAGTCGCCCGATTTCTTTTCGGACAACGACTCTGTAGCCCGGAATTTTGGCGCGTTTGGCATGGTCGCAGGCCATGAAATGGGCCATGGCTTTGACAACAAGGGCAAGTATTTCGACCGAGATGGAACGCAGCGGTTGTGGTGGACCAACACGACACTTGGTCGATTCAAAGCCAGAGCGCAATGTTTTATCGACCAAATGACAGCCATGGACGTGGTGAGCGATGTGACGGGGCACGTGCTCGGCAAAATCAATGGAACGACCACGCTGGGCGAAACAATTGCCGACAACACGGGCGTTCAAATGGCGTTTCGAGCGTACAAGGCATCAGTGCAGCGCACGCCATCCAAGTACACGAACGAGATGGGCGACAAGATGTTTTTCGTCTCGTTTGCTCAAGCCAACTGCGAAAAGAACGCGGATGTTTATTGGGCCAAGATCGTATCGAAAAACCCGCACCCGCCGGGTCGCCACCGCGTGACGGGGGTGGTGCAAAACAGCCACGAGTTTGCCCGCGCCTTCAACTGCCCGGTCAACGCACCCATGAATCCAGCCAATAAATGCAGTGTGTGGAGATAATACAACCCGACGGACTATCGATGGACCCTCGAGGAAATTAACTCACTAGGTACTTGATGTCGATTCTCTTGTGTGGGTCACCAGTGGCGAGCTGTGATATGTTGAAGTAGGCCCGAACGTGTTGCAAGTGTTGGGCTGATCGCAATCTATTTTATGGCGATCGTGCATTTCAGGCCATTGGGACCCTTTTGAGCATTCTCGCCCATCATGCTTGCACCAGGAGTGCAACTCTCCGACAACACAAACTCGTAAATTGGTGGTCTACGAGCGTCCAACATGATTTCATCGATCTCAACTATTATATACAAGTACGCCACACAGCTTGTTTGAAAGTGCCCACATGTTGTCGACACTGACTTTTACTTATCGACTGTAGATATTGTCCTTCCGATTGGCTCTGTCCCAATCGAATCACCCGAACGAATCGTCCCGCGAAACGCCCGACCAATCAAAACACAGAAGAGAAATTATCTGTCCAATGGGAGGACGGAAACATGTCCACCTCATCTATCCACCTCATCTTATGACTGTCGAGCATATGACGCTAGGTCGATTGGCGAGTCGATTAATTAATCGCCTACAAAGTCCAGATTTCGGTTGAAAAGCAATATGACCAGAGGGATTAATTGCCAGAGACTCGTCGGGGCCACACGGATTTGGATTTCGTCGGAGAAATCCAATGTGTGTTGAGCCATCCAAAGGCCGTGAAACCAAAAGAAACCAAAGAACCTTTGAGCGAATGAAAAGCTGATCACGTGAGCTTTGCAATTGACTTTCGAGGAAGACCCTCACAAGGCACAGTGACCCTGCTGTCGTCGTTCAAGCCCAAAAAGGACATATCGAACTTGACACCGACGAATACGCTTTGAGTCGATAAACCATATAAAGAATCCACCCACGAGGGTGTCGAATGAGTCAATTTACGTTCCGCACGTGCGCTTTCGATTTTACTGCGTGCAATTTTGATAACCCCGAGTAGTTTAGAGTGTGTCGCTCGTTGAAGCAACCTATCTGCTCTGAAAATCCTAAAGCCGCTTTGACTGTTCAAATATACCCTGTTTTAGAAGGTTAACTGTTTGGTTTGACATTAGCACCCCACTCGTGTATCCCTCTACTGGAATATGTAGCGAGGTGCTATTCCCACAAATGACACTTGGTTGACGGGCTCATAGGTGAGTCCTTGGGTTCGTGTCCTTTTCACATTCGCCTGAATTTGTTGCAAACACATGCATAACACATACTCTTTCAGCTCATTACAAATTTTCTATTCAATCGCCCTCTTTCGCAAAGCTATAGATACATACTCCAGCTAAATGAGTCGATGCAGAAATTTACACTGAAGTGGTACTTTCGGCGGAAAAGACTCTGCGACCATCGCAGAACGACGCGCAAGTGTGGATGAACTTGTAGGGCAAAGTGGGCCAAACTTGGACTTGGCAATTGAATGCCTAGACTGGGTATAAAATGACGAAATATGTAGGGCACCAACAATTGAAAATGATGAACTGCGCTGCATATTCACCTTCCTTTTGCACAAATGCGAATTTTCATCAACGCCGTGTTTGACTGATTGAATATCTGTGACCTTGTGTGCTGCTTAGGTTTGTTTTGAGAATCGGGTTGTGTACATGGTGGATATGACCAAATTGGTTGACCCCAAAGGTACAACTATTGTCAAAGTGACAGATGTGCGACGGACGGAGAGGAACAATGCCCCATCGTACACAGCAAGTTCAAGAATAACGAGATGCGGGGGAATGAGTTGTCGTCAAGTCAGCTACCAACCTTTTCACCAACGGAGAGGTCCTCAGTTTCACATTTGCTACACACATGGTCAAGCTTCTCCTGCCCACCACTGCTGCTTGCATCACCACCGTCGTTGCCGCCTTTGGCCCGCTCACCGATTTCCCCGACGACATGGCGGTCCTCGTCGATCCCAGCATCGATCCATGCGAGGATTTTATCCATTACGCGTGTGGCGAATGGCTTCACACCCACGACATTCCGCCGACAAAGTCCTCGGTCGAATACGCCCGCGACCAAATTGTCGACTCGATGTACTCGATCGTCGATGCCATCCTCGCCTCCGAGAAACCACTTGTGGGTGACTTTTATGCCTCTTGTATGGATGCCACCACACGCAACGACTTGAGTGTGGCGCCGCTCGTAGCCGATTTGGAAGCCATTCGGTGCTCGGACATACCAGAAGACGTTGTTCGCGCGACCGCGCAAGTGGTGCCAAGGTATTTACAACCCTTTCGTTGGCGGCCAACAAAGTCAACGTGATGCTGAATGGCTCGGCAGCGTATTTGGCGCTCTCAGGTGACTTTCCCACGGGCAACTACTTGACAAACGCCGCGCTCTGGGCTTCGATCGAGCTCGAATACCTCACGTATGTGTCGACGCTGCTCACGTTGGCTAGCATGTCCAACGAAGATGCTGTGGATGCCCAAGCCAAGGTTATTGCCTTTGAACCTGCCCTCAAGTTTTCCGACGGGACGCATCCGAATCAAAAGCTGATACGCCAACGCGGCTCAAAAGTACCCCCTCTCTGCCGGTCTCGTCTTGGACGCCATCGGGTTTGACGTGACCTCGTCGACCGACATTGTGTACGTGAATGCAGGAAGCGACCTCGATCAATTAGAGCGTCTGCTCCGCAACACGAGTGTGGCACCCCTCAAGCTCGTACCGAGTACCACTTCTTGCACGCCGCGGCGCCCCGTTTGACCGACGAGTTTGAACGGGCGCACACGGTCTTTTGGAAAGTCAAAATCATCGGGGGCAACGTTGACCAATTTACGCCACACCAAGTTTGCCGCAAGGACGCGCACACGCTGCTGGGGGAAGTCGCGGGGCAGTATTTCCTTGACGAAGCGTGGTTGGGTGAGACTGCCGAAGCGGCGGAGACGCTTGTGCAATCCGTGCAGGCGGCGTTGCAGGCCGAATTGGAATCTGCCGTGTGGCTGGACAACCCGACGCGAGCCTACGCCAAGACCAAACTGGCCAAGCTGATTCATTTGCTCGGTGGTCCAACCAACCCGCAGCTGTACCCGGATGTGACGATCGACGCAGGCGCGTACGCCAACAATGGCTTTGAGATCCAACACGCCAACACACGCCAATTTGTCGCCAAGGTCGGCGCCCCCGTCGACCGCTCCAAATGGGTCAACACAGCCCAAAAGCCAAACGAATCCAACATTTACGCACCAACAAGCTCGAGTTTCTCACGGCCGAGTGGCAACCGCCTTACTTTCACCCTGCCGACGACCCTGATCACTATTTAGGCTCGTATGGCTCGGCGGTTGGCCACGAACTCTCGCACGGATTTGACGCTGCGGGTGCGCAGTACGACATTGATGGCAATCGCAAGACGTGGTGGACACCTGCCGTGAGTGCCAACTTTGCCGCCAAGTCCAAGTGAAAACCAGTTCAATACGATTCAAGTCTTTAGTGACACGACCCCCGCCAAACTACTAGGCACTAATGTCAACGGCAAGAATTCCATTCGCGAGACGGTCTGGGACAACACAGGACTGCGCACCGCCTTCCGTGCGTACAAAGAGCTCATGAAGACTGCCGAGTCCGAGTACACGGAAGCAACGGGCGAGAAGATGTTCTTTCTCGGCTTTGCGCAAACGTGGTGCGAAAAGCGCACCGACACGTCGTACATTCAAATGATCAAGAACGATGGACGTCCGCACGAGAACGTACATGTGATTGGCGCGAAAACTCGACGGAATTTGCCCGTGCGTTTCGTTGCCCGGTTAACGCGACGATGAACCCAATCAAGAAGTGCGAACTGTGGGACTAAGCGGTGGATTGTTTCGATGAGGTCAATTGATGTATTAAATTTTTTTGGCCACCAAACAAGCTAAAGTATGTAGCGCATCCCCACACCAAGATGTGAACTTTCCTCTTTTCTCGAAATCAGTGTTTTCGTTGAGGATAAATGCCCAAATAACGTTGTGGATCTCATTCGCTTTTACTCACATCGGTAATGTTTTCCACAAGCCGGTCGCAACGAGATGTTCATTTGACATAGAAGCAAGTCAAATGTTTCCATTCGTTCGCTTAGATTGTGCGATTTTATTGTCTCGCGCGCCGACCTGGGATTCTTTCGGCCCATGTTCGCTTGGGTCAGCCACGCACACTCCCACTGGCCAATCAATATTCCACTACATTGTTATTTGAAACGTTCTGTTGCATTCAATGGGTAATGTTTGAAATGATAGTAATTAATGATCGTAGCAAATTCAAAGTCAAATGTTTTGATGATTCGAGACCAAGACAAATGAATCCACTGTCGCTTGACACCATACGTGGATTGTGCGGCCAGAACAAAATCGATGTACGCCATGTCCTTTTCTGCAATGGAGAAAATCTGCATGATGCTTTGACGAAAATGGTTATGGCATGCTGTGTGGCGATACAAATCAACCAACAACCCTACTAGGAGAAAACTTCTTGTCAACCCTATTTGAAACCTAAACCTAATTTGTTCTGAAATAATAACGGTGAAACTAATGAGCTACCAAAATGTCCGCCTTATCATTACTTCAAATTGGCACCATTGCTTTAAAGAACCTTGTATCAAAACGAAAAGAATGGAAATAATGTATTCGGACGTTCATAATCTACAGGTTCGAGGACAACATCTAGTGCTTGTTTTAGACTTGGTCGGAAACGCGGTCAAGAGCTTCGCTAGCTTTCGCTTCTTGCTTGGCGCGGTGGGCTTGGGCTTTCACTTCCAAGAACGCCAGCCACTTAACCCGACCACCCACCTTGAAGTACCACCAGTAGAACCCAAGGGTCAAGCCAACCAAACCAACAGAGAGAAGGACACCAAACACGACAGAGACCGTCTCGCCCTCGAGAAGATACGTCAAACCAAGCAAAAGGCCCGGCACGATCAAAAAGAGCATGCACAAAAACACGACCGCAACGACGGGCCAACGCGCACTGTAGAAGGCCAAGCGACGCGCCCACTGCAAAATCGGGTACCGCATGGCTGGTACAGGGAAGAAAAGCAGAATGCCAAACAAGTTGAACCAAAAGTGCACGAGGGCAATCGC
Source organism: Aphanomyces stellatus (assembly GCA_009835185.1). Lineage (NCBI taxonomy): Eukaryota > Oomycota > Saprolegniomycetes > Saprolegniales > Verrucalvaceae > Aphanomyces > Aphanomyces stellatus. The sequence goes on along the minus strand of VJMH01005205.1, from coordinate 2,107 downwards.
GACGGCGTCGGGCGAACCCGTGACCCAAGATGCCAAGAGGGCCGTGACGGTCGTGCCCAAGTTGGCGCCTATCACGATCGGATACACTTGCTCGAGGGTGACCAGGCCCAAGCCAGCCATGGGCGTCAGCGTGGACGTGACCACCGTGGACGAGTGGACACAAAACGTAATGGCTGTGCCAATGAGGATGTTGACGTACGCGTTGAAGTTAAGCATCTTGCGAATGGTCTTCTGGGCCGAGCCACGGAAGAGCTTCTGGAGCATGTGCACGAGCGCGACGAGGGACAGTACAAGCATGAAAAAGCCGAAGGTGGCGCAGATGCCCCCAGCAGTGCTCTGGTTCATCGTCTTTTCGAGCACAACCTTGTCGTAGAACATACCCGCCTTGAGAAACTTGGCATTCTCACACAAGACGACGCCGGTCGATACCTTTTCAATCATCGACTTGTCCGTCTTGATCAAGAGCGTCGCGAACGGATTCACAACCAAGTCCACGGGCGACTCGAAGAAACTCGACGTCTTGCCGCCAGCCATGGCCAACGACATCAACTCCAACGGATGAAAGAGCAGCTCGATGGGGAACATGACGATGACCGACCAAATGTTGTACATGTCGTGGACAGTGGCCGCCGCCATGGCGCGCTCAAATTGCTCGCGTTTGGCCACTTGGGCGAACGCGACCATGATGCACGTGATGCAAGTGCCAACGTTGGCCCCCATGATGATGGGGACGCCTTGGCGGACAGTCAGTCCCTTGGCGCCGACCAACGCAACCGTGATGGACGTGACTGTGCCAGACGAGTGCAGGATGGCCGTCGCGATGATGCCGACGATGAGTCCTGCGACGGGGTTGTGGGCAAAGTCAAAGGCGGCTTTAGCTTCGCAGCCAAGGAGGAGTGCGAACGAGTCGCCGATGACCTTGACGGCGACCATAAAGAGGTAGAGCGAGGCCATGGCAAGGCAAAAGTAAAAGCAACCCCAGACGAGCTGCATGGCCACAGACATATTAGTGAACGTCTTGTCTTCTTCGAAACCAGCGTCTTCGAGCTGCGTGTCGTAGGCTTTTTGGTCGACCAGTGGCGATTTTTGGACTTCGTAGTCCCCTTGCGGTGTGTGCACAATGGCGGTCGTGGTCATGGCGTCGAGAAGACAAATTGAAAAGTGATTGATTTAGTTTTATGGGCTGGACCTGGTGAAGTCTTCCCAAGACCAGTGATGGGCGAGATTCTACATGTATGATCAATGAATCTTGAGCTACACGGATGGATAAGATCGCAAAACGGTGTCGTCTTGCTCGGGCATCCGAGTCAAAGCCGCAAATCGAACACAATTGATACGTTTCAAGTGACATACTCTTGACTCACTTGGGTGCGCGAAACCTGCCAAAAGATTCAAAATGGCAGAGTTTGAATCTCAGCATCGGGTTTTCCTTGATGGGTGGTGCTTTCCTTGGTCACTGGAGTGACGTGACAGCATTACTGGTCGATATTTCCCGCGCACCCGATTTTACGTTTTTGCGGCCCGTGTCAGTTGTCTTGGCCGGCCACACACGCTCCACAGCAATTTCTCCTAGAGTATCACAAGTGTTGTCTCCGTAAATTCAGCGGCATGGATTTGGCGTGTTTGTCATTTTTCCAACAGCGATAGGCTATGTTTTTTGTTGGACTCGGGACAAACTCCAACTCACGGTTTTCCAAAAACAAACACGACGATACACATGATGATTCTCCTAAATGTATTTTCTTGAAATCGCCCAAGGAGATGGTGACAGTGTTTTAAGCATGCCAATAAATCGCGACGCCTTCGTTGGCTTGGGCTTTTTTGTGTTGGCACATCCTAGTATTCGACTACAATTGTTGAGAAGTCCAGACTGCTGACCAATCACTTGGGAAATTAATTGCCTTGCAGAATGAAACGTTTCGACCAATCCACATGATCGAAAGCCTTTATATTTAACCAATGAGATGCCCATCGGTGGATTGATGGTTAGGGTTGACTACACGCGACACATAATCTGTCCCAGACGCGGCACGGCCGAGCACAAGCAATTCCCAAGATTCATTTACACCGAACTAGCATCTCACGGTGGGTTTGCTGGAACGAACAA
>VJMH01005204.1:0-18936 GCA_009835185.1 Aphanomyces stellatus | reverse complement strand
TCGAGCGGCAAAACTCAAAATAGCCACGGGGATGGCATTGGTGGGTGTGCCAGACCAAGTCAATATCGGGCGTTGGGACAAGCATCGTCAAGGTATCTCGACTTATACGGATGAGATGCATGAATTGATGGTACCGCGCGATCGCGGCTTGCACCACCGACGGCGTGTACCAGTAGTCATAGTGACGGCACATTTTGTGGACAAAGTCAAGCTGGCGGAGCATGGCTTGTACCAAGTCGAATTCAAAGGCGCCAATTTCGCGCGCCACCAACTCGTTAACCTTGTCTTGCACCGCTGGCGCAACGTCGCCCATACAGCTGTGCAGCTCATCGAGAAAAGATTCAAATTGGCCGTCGTGCGGAAGTGTCGGCACAGCTAGTTCTGGCATCATAGTCTTGGCAGCATCGAGCAATGCATTCATTTTGTACATGTCCATCGTAATTGGGTTGGTGCACACTTGACACACCACAGTCTTGCCTTGAATGTGCAGCTGGTACGAGTCTTCAACCGACACGGGACACCCCGAGTAGGGACAGACCGTGAGGATGGCCTTGAGCGAGCGGCGAGCGGGCAAGTGGCGAGCATTAGACTGCGCGTACTGAACAGGGTGGAGCTTGTGCACCGTGTGGGCGTAGTTCTCCATGTGGATGTTGTCGCAGTAGTCCGCTTCCATGGCCAACAAATGGGCGTACATCTCCAGGGGCGAAGAGGTCGTTTGGAGATCATACATCGCTTTCATTTCCGCCAAGTGGGCTTGAACGAGGGGAACCGTCGGTGACGAGAGCACCATGGGGATGTCGGCAGGGCCTTGGTCGATATTTTCGGTTGGAACGTGGGGCAGTGTCGTCATGTTGGCAAATAGTAGTCGTCGACGTGCTCTGGTTTCTGTTGCAAAAATGGAAGTGTGTCAAGATTAGATTGGGAAATCGCTTGGTTGAACCACGATTGAATCTGAGTTGGCGGTCGTTTTTCGCAGATTTTCGATCACGTGGAGAAGAGACTGCCGACTTTATCGTGCTGTCAGGAGCGAGCGTCCAAAGAAGTAGCATCATGTCCTGTGGTGAAACCTCTTGATGGCGTTCACTGCTTTGCGTGAAAAGACAAGAAATAGTTGGTCGAGTGCTCATTGGCGACTTCCAAACCACGCAAATATATTGCTGAGGCCGTGAATGTCAGTCGCTGCAAATCTACAGTTTGCGAAAATTTTGAGAGTCACGCAATTGGCTATTTCAGCTAATTCACGACCCGATCGCAATCGCGCATTGCGAATCACACACTCCAAGGGATAAAAAATAAGAACCTCGCCAAAGTGGAACTCGACACGAACGCGAGAGACTAACCTTCTCCAAAAGCCTGTGGGCGTAACACGTATCAATATTGCTCACCAATCAGTCCTTGACACTCAAGAAACGGCCCTAAACCCCCAACCAATAAAATCGTGGGAAGAGTAAATTGATGACCAATGGGAGGACGGATTTCCACTCCTTTCTGGCCTGACTTTTACAAAAAATGTTTCTCGTTGACGAGTTGAATCCTTTGTCCAGTCAGTCAAAAGGTCTCTATTGTACGTAGTTGTCAATCACTCTATGCCTTTGGACATGCAGTATTTGATGGTTGTTGTGCATTACCAGTAGTGGTACTTTGTATTTGCAACACAATAATGAATGCATTCGACAAAGAGGTTGCATCCGCCTGAACTACCATAGTCCCTCGTACCACCGCCAGAGATCGTGTTCATGATCACATTATTCGTCGGCGATACACCAACTCGCGGCAGTCCGTTGAAGTCTCTGGGGCAGTTGGGGTTGGTACGAAAGCCTACCAAGCTGTGGCTGACTTTGCTGTCGAATAAAGACCTGACACAGGACGCACCTTTGGTCGGGTACGTGGATTCTTTGATACGATTTGTCTCGCACTTGGATGTGTGGTGGGAAAACGATCTTGGCTGGCAGCTACAACACATCCAACCACCGACGACCGTGCTGTGGTCGGGCCCTCTCGTGGCGTCGTCGATTCGTCATGCACCGACCGAATGGTTTGCTCAATGGACGTTTCTGCCGTTGGTCTAAGTGACTCTGCACGTCGAACTCGGTGCCAAAGCGAATGCTTTCTACGCCGCCCTGCCCATTTGTCATCGCTTGATCCGCTTGGATGTGTCTGGGTTTCTACACTTGTCTGTTATTTTTAAACTGGCTGCCACGTCCTGCAAACTTACTGAACTGCTCCTCACGAGACCGCACAACAAACACCCATGTGGCAAATGACCCATTTGGACAACGGCCCTATCGTGTCCAATTCGGTGCTTGAGCTCGCGATTGCGTGGCTTGCATCCACGTCCGTTCGCATGCTTTATTTTTCCAAGTGTCAATAGGGCGAATATGTACTCGTGGGCCTCCTAACAGCAGGTTCACCTCCATGTTGTGCTGTTCTACGATGGAAACTGTTTGTGTTCAATCCTGCAACCTTCCTAGTATTTGTTTATCGAAGTCATATTGTGTGCGCCATCTATATCTGGACGACTGCTGCCTCCCACATTTGAGCCTCCAAAGCCTAGCCCTCGCCCTGCCTCAGCCGGCCTTGAAGTATTTGCACGTTGCATCGCTGAGACGAACCAATGCTACTCATGGCTACGTCGAGGCATTTGAAACACATTTTGAAGGAACTTGCCTAATCGAAGGACACTGAGTTGAAGCTTGGACGTTGTCAATTGGAAGACTCTTATTGGTGTCGATTGCGTCCTTGGCTACAACAATCAAAGCTAAGAGTACTGCATTTGAATGAAAATGACATTTCAAATGCCAATGCCACTTTATTGCCCTAGCCATTGCAGCCAACTCTACAATTCGAATTACGCAAATGCTCAAGAATAGCATTGGAATTGATCGGCTCTTGCATTGCTTGAAAACATGTCAACCCGCAATGCCCATCTTGATCTTAAAAACATCCCACGAACAATGGTATTGTTCTGAACGAAGAAGTATGGCAGAAGTTGCCTTTGGCCACTATGCAAATGCTGCTTCACATGGTGGACCAGAACAATTTTAGTTGAATATGTTTCGTAAAACTTCAAATTTTGGGTTCAAAGCCCATGCGTTGACTCTGATACTTCAGAGTTTCTGTAAATCCTAAGGGATAAAACTCGACATGTCGTGGGCCGAGGTGTTTGACGAGCCGTACTCGTCGTTTGCGCCCGACTTCAACAATTGGGCCAAAGGCAAACTGCCGTTGCTCCTCAAGAAGAAATGCACCAAAGTCGGGCGCGTGCCGTCCTAAGACTGTCGCTTCTTCGGCGTTGACGAGTCCATTGCGATGGAGTCACTGGCCTTTGCCACGACCGTGGTTGTGGACGACAAGGCGCTTGACAGTGCTAACGAGGCGTCCAATGACGTTATCCCCAAAGTCAAAGCCGCTGTGATTGGCGCCCCCGTACACGATTGCCGCGTCCACTTGCCCTTTTCGCGCCAACGCATCTCTTGGGAAGAGTAGGATTCATTCCAATTCGCTGGATTTGTTCGTAATACTTTTGTCAATGAATATTTTCGTTTTAGCCACTGCCAAACCAAGAGGTTATGTTCCTCACGGCTACATTTGGTAACCCTCATCAAGTCGAAAGTCGAGGCTTGAATACCCAGTGCAGCTTGGGAAGCACACCAACCAGCACAACAAGGACGTATATTGGTGACACAGGCCGAGGGGGCGTTGGAGATGCAGTCAGGACGGGCTAGCCCCAGTGCACAAGTTGGGGGTACTGAGTACGCAAGTTTCAGGAGGGTCACGTACTCGCATTGGAATAAATTGGACCAGCGACGGCTCCGGCTGGCGTAGCCGTCGCGTCGTCCTGGTCAATTTCCTGACTACCACAAGTCGTTCTGCAATAATCGCGGGAATGGCACTCGTGGGTGTGCAAAGCCAAGTCAAAGTCAACGGTCGAGAACAAAGTCGTCACGGGGCGTGGTGCACACGAATGAAGAGTATAAATTGATGGTAGCCCACGATCAATGCTTATTGTTAGGGTCTGCCCGTTCGGTACGCGTGATGGTAGCACAACGTATCTCTTCCGTTCGTGTTACGCCGGAGTACTTTTCAGAGTTCAACATTTCCTTTTGATGGGAGAACCGAGAAAATACGACCTTAAATTGACAGTTTCCGTTAAATGTGTCAGAAATAATATCTCGGAGGAAGTTTGCATACCTTCCACCTTTTACAAACACATTTCTGCCGAGCTGGTTGGAAAAGGTCCAAACGAAATTTTATCTTCGCCGACAATATGATGCTCAACAGCGTCTCGAGTACCCCTGGCCGCCTCGAGTGCCCCCTGGCGGGGTTCGGCGGCACAGAAACCTGCAAATGGAATTGTGACCAGGGCTTTCGAGTATGTCCATTTTGGAGAAAAGTATAGAATATTGTTGCGCGTTGACCAACGAGCTACAGTACAGTACTTTAGATCAATTGTCCGCCGTCAGTCAAGTGACTGATGGCGGAGGTTGATGCCAATCAACGATGCTCACGAGAATACGGGAAAAGGTTCATTTTCGAGCTTGCACTTGTTTATTTCCCCATAATTACCCCAAAACAGCACAAGCGCGATCAACCCGCGCGTTGGAGCTCAATCATGTCCACGGAAGTTGGCAATCCTTCCACGGACGCATCCTTGCGACACACGCAACAACGAAATGCATATTACACACGTTACGTCGAAATAGTCCAAACGAACAGGTGAGTTAATTCTACTTGCAGGACCATATTCAAACACAGTTAAGAGAAGGTACTATAGCCCATAAATGTCACCACTCCACCCAGTACATATCGAGCAGTCAGTCGACAACAAAGGACAGGCTTTCATTTTCCAATTCGACGTGGGTGTCTCCGACCTCGCCAGCAGCACGATGGCCACGCAAGAGGCCCCAAACGCAACGTCCATGGACTTCCCGCATCAATACATGGTGGATTTCCTTGTCAAGACATCGTCCGGACTCTTTGGCTTGGCCAGCAGGCTGGAATGGCATACGTTTTCGCTCACGCGTCAGACCCTCGTCGTCTCGGTCGCTGGCAAAAACGACGCCAAAGCACCCCGCCACACCTTTGACGTACGCGACATCACCCTGACTTCCGTCTCCGACACGATGTATCGCTTGGACGTTCAAAGCCGCGCCAAGTTGGAGTTCTCAAGTCCAAGCCAGTCGCGGTTCGCCCGTTTCGAGCACGTGCTTAACTTGGCCCGCGACGAGCCTCTCTGGTCGCCACCTGCGCACGACACGTTGACCAATCTCCTCCACGTGGCCAACGAGATTGTCGAAACCAACAACGCATCGCCGACGAAATGCGTGGTGACGACGCCGTCGATGACGGTCGACTTGGTGCAAGACCATTTGGTGGAAATGCTAACTATGTACGACCTGCAAGCGTCCTGTTCGTCGATGGAAGAGGTCTACGGGCACTTGTTGGACCTGGAAGCGAGCTATTGCGCCAACATTCACGTCGACAACTTTGCCCACACGGTGCACAAGCTCCACCCGCGCCAATACGCAGCCAGTGATGCCCGCCGTTTGCCTTTTCGTCGATCGATCAAGTCCTTCGTCTCGAGTTGTCCGTACACAATGTGCAACCAACCCCTATGGATCGAAGAATCGTACAAAATTCACATCAAAGGCGAGGCAGTCATGTGTCGCTCGTGCACCAACCCAATCTCGGTGGCTGTGTACAAAATGGCGGCGTTTTACGCCGACGCTGACAATGGCATCCACTACATTCCGTGCACATTGCGCGGCGAAGTCAAAGTCCTCGAGCTCGAGTTCCCAACGCTACCATTGGATGGGCAGATCAAGACATTCTTGGACCAACTTCGCAGCCGGATGCGAGCCCTCGCGCCCACCGGCAGTCGCGACGGCGTCAAGGCGATGCAAACGATGATGCAGGCCAAGGTACGACGATTCTTTGGCCCCAAAAGCGAGCTTGGCGTGTTTGTATTCGACTTGGTCCACGCGATGATCCGCCAGCTTGATTTTGTCAACAAAATGTGCCCCAACTTTGAATATTGGTGCACTCCCGTGGTCATTCAAGCGGCAATCGTTCGGTACCACCAGTTTATGCACCTCATGCGCGTCAAAACCGACAGCTCCATCGTCTTGGTCCCTACCTCTGACATTGACTTGGTGTGGCACACCCACCAATGCCACCCGCGCGACTACTTACAGTATTGTCACCGCATGATTGGTCACCGCATGATTGACCACGACGACACGATCGGCGGCGGGGACCTCCGTCGGGGATATGCTGACACGTTTATTCTCTGGGCGCAGACTTACAACGATGCCTACTCGTCGTTCGCGCCAAGCTATGCCGCGTGGACATCTCGCAAGCTTGACACGGCCATCAACCACCATTTTCTCAAGCAAAAATGGACCAAGTATGGCCGCCTCCCGTCGCGCGACTGTCGCTTCCACGGCGTGGACGAATCCTTTCCGATCGAAGCCCTCCCCTACGCGACGGCAGTCGAGCCCGACGAGAAGGCCATCGAAGTGTCCAAGACACCGATCCCCGCCGCCATTGTCGTTCATGTCGCTGTGATTGGCACCCCCGTCCTGGATTCCCGCGTCCGACTGCAATACTCGCGTCAAAATTACCTCATGGACGACGGTGGTCTCGGCTACGTCTATGGGGATACCTGCGGCTGCGGCGCGGTCATTATGGGCGAGAGAGGCTGTGGCAGTACGCCTTCAGGCTGTGCCACGTCGTCCGGTTGTGCCACGTCGTCCGGTTGTGCCGCTGCAGGTTGCGGTAACGCTGGTTGTGGCAGTGGTGGCTGTGGTAGCGCCGGTGGCTGTGGCTCCAGTGGTGGTGACACGGGTGGTGGTGGTGGTGGATGTGGTGCCAGTAGCGGCGATAGCGGGGGAGGTGGCGGCGGTGGCTGTGGTGGTGGCTGTGGCTCATCCACATAAGATTAAATATGACGACGTGTACTTAAGTCTTTTGAGCGCGCACTATTTGGTTGGCACGGTTTGAAACAAGTCGAGACTATCAGGTTGGGCTCGACTAACTCTATTTCAACTCGATATCATTATTTATTCGTATTCCAGGCCAAGTACAATACTACCCGAACGGCCACGCTGGCACCATTCAAATACTTTGAAGTAATTGACTTCCATGGGTGCCGCCAACTTGCGCGCCGAAACCATCCCTTCACCCAATCTAAAGAATGGCATCGATCGAAAGCGACACGGTGTGGACACTTCTACTTTGATGCAGATAATTTGCCGACGCTATTGTTATAATACCATTGATTGCTATAAATTTCTATATCCAAGCTGACGTATAGTTTTATAACATTCGGGTAGTGTTGCAAACCAAATGACAACCCAACTGCTGCTCCATCTCGCTCAAATTGTCAAATCATTGTTTTACGGAGTGTCATCTGTCAACGAGTTCTGGTCTGACATGTGAACCGATCAGTCCAAACCATGTGGCTCGCACGATCTCCCTCTTCCCTGTCGTTGTAATTACAACGCAACTTGATCTCGACGCGGCGATGCTTGACACGCGGCTGGGTCGCAGCGACGCACTCATGTCGGAGGCCACGGTGGGCACGACCTTTCCATCCTACAACGTGGATTTCCAAATCAAACCCCGGGGGCTCTTTGGGGGGCTCCCCAAGGTAGTGTGGCGGCAATTTCGACTCTCGGGTCAAACTCTCAGCATATACAACGGCACGAAGCGCCTCCATGCATTCCACGCGCCCGATGTCTCACTTCAATGGACCCCTCCGCATGACTACACGCTCCACGTCAAAACCCAGCCCAAGTTGACCCTCTATGTGCCATACATGGGCCGCATGAATCGCTTTCGGCACGTGCTTGAGCAAGCGACCGAGACAATGATGTGGGTGGCGCCGCCCACTGGCTCAAGATTGCTTGGAGTGGCCACTGAAATCATCCAAGCCGAGCAAGTCATGCCCACAAACGACCTCCAGAAATCCACCTTGGGCACTGGCGATGTACTAGCGCACCTCCAACGCTTGCAAGCAGCGCATCAACTCCAACAAGCCAGTGCTTCCCACATGGATTTGTACATTCAACTGATGTCGATCGAAGCCAAGTATTGCGCGGGGGTCCACGTCGACAACTTGGCGCATGTGGTGCACATGCTCCGTGGCACAACCTGTGTCTCGTGCAATGCTCAATCCATGCCTCGTCGTTCGATCCAGTCGACCCTCTCTACTTGCCCGTATCCAACCTGCAACGGCCACTTCGCCATACAAGATGTCTACCACCTGCACATTAAAGGCAATGTCATCCAGTGTCACGCCTGCCACCAACGCGTGTCGCTTGAGACGTTCAAAGTGGCATCGTTCCTTGCCAACTGTCCATCGTTTGAAATGGACATCTACCCCTTCTTGGACGTCGTGCCAGACACGTTGCCAACCGTGACGGTGCACACGCCCGCCATGCCGTCAGACGGAACAATCCAATCCTTTTTGCACGATTTTCGACAGCATTTGGATCAATTCGTGCGGCCTCTCTTTCTGCGTCGTACCAAGGCCATGAATCTGCTCGAGCGAAAGTGCGCGTTTGATCTCACGGTGGGCGCGCTTCTCAGGACGGTTCAAGAGCGTGTCGACGTGTATCTGAATGGCCCGATCGGCGACTTTGACGTGGATCTAGTACACGCCATGCTTGACCACCTCGATTTCGCTCGTGCCATGTGCGTCAATCTCGAATACTGGACCAACCCGACTGTGGTCGAAGCAGCCATGGTGCGGTATCACAAATTTATGACCCTGGAGCACCCCCACGACCTCGTGCCAACGTTTGACATTGCCTTGGTGTGGCAATCCCACCGCTGCATGCCACACAAGTACCACCTACATTGCATGGATGTACAAGGGGGTCGATTGGACGGTAGAGAGACTGCCAGACGCTGCTCGGACGATACGATTGAAAAGAGATACGCCAACACGTTTGTGCGGTGGGCCAAGACGTTCAATGAACCCTATTCGTCGTATCCCCCCAGCTACGACGCGTGGATACAAGGCAAAGTCCTGCTTGGCAAGGAGAATCCATTCAGCAAGCACGAATGGACTCAACACAGTCGACTTCCGGCGCACGAGTGCCGGTTTGTTGGCGTGAATGAATCGTTTCCCGTGAGTGATGGATTCGTGGGCACGTCCAAGCGACCCTCAAACGCTGAGCCTATCCTTGAGGAACCTGCAGCTGTCTACAAGGCGGTCATTGGAACGCCCCTCATGGACACTCGAGTGCTCTCCACGTCGCACAATGGCGTTGCCCAACAACGTAACTGGTCCATGGAGCCACGAACGACAAACAAGACAATGCTGACTGGCGCTTGCGCCAAGAAACGGGGTTTCGAATCAAGAAGTTGTACACCAAATCCATCAAGTGGACAAAGTTCTAGTGTTGGTTGTAGTCGAGGCGTCATGTAACAGAGTGAATTTAACATTGGATGGACCTGGACAAAACCCGACAGATTTGGATGTGTGCGCGGTGAGGGTTGAAATCGGGACCGCAATAAGGGTGCGCGCTGCGCAACCCCCAAGGATGTAGAAGATACTCTCAATTGAATAATACAACGAAGTACATATTTTCCACTCAAATATCTCCGACTGGGCTCGATAAACGCGTCGACATCCCAGGATGTCGTCTCAGAATTGGCGCACATCATTATTCAGTTCTGGAGGTACGAGTAACCGTAAAGCTCAAAATAACTAACCAAGCAATTTTAGCTCTGGTGGTGATACATTTTTCTCCGTTGGTGAGTTATTTCGAAACAATTCCGGATAAAATACGGTAATAATATTACATATTAAATACTTCAAAGTAGACAAAATATTACACTTGATATATTTACACGAGCATACTATAACTTTATGGCTTCTCTGGTGAGTAGTTTTGAGTGGTTAGTTATTCTGAGCTTTACGGTATGAAACACCGGATTTCATATTCGGAGAAATACAGATCGATTAATTTTTACAGGATTTTGTTATGTATCACACGCGACGGCACGTAATTTTTTGGTGCATCAAAGCTGTTCCAAGGACCACCTCAAGCCACAGCCCACCCCAATGGCCTCGACAGACACTCTCATGGCCCAGCCCGTTGCGCGGCCCGCATATGCGGTCGATTTTCGAGTTCTCAGTTCTACCGGCTTTCTCGGCCTCGCAACACCGTGGCAGTGGCGGCAGTTTGTGCTCACGGGCCAGACACTGGACATCGTGGGCGACACCAAGCACCCGACGCTCTCGTTCCCAGCCCCCGTCGTCACGATCGAGTACCGTTACGACAACACTTACCGACTCTTGGTCGACAACTGCGAAAAGCTGACGCTGCATTGTGCGTCGGCGTCGCGCCTGGCGCGGTTCCAAACCATGCTGGCCATGGCTGCGCAGTCTCCCAACTGGAGTCGACCCGACGTCGAGGCATCCACGAGTTTGTTGGAGGTGGCTGAGGGCATCGTGGACACCGAGACCGCCGAACCGACGAGCAACCTCGTCCACTCTGGCATGCAAATCAAGCACGTCCACACCCACTTGGACGAAATGAGCGCCATGTACCAAGTCCAAGCATCCTGTAGTAGCGTGCACGAGCTATACCTCCGTTTGCTTGACTTGGAAGCCGACTACTGCACCAACCCGCTCGGTGTAGACAACTTTGCCCACACGGTGCACAAGCTCCACCCGCAACAGTATGCCGCGTGGATGACTCGATTTGTATCGTCGTCGCAACGACGACGACCCTTGGCGCCGCTCAAGGCCACGCTCTTCCACTGCCCCCGCACCGCCTGTGACCAATCGTTTTCCATTGACCAAGTCTATCGGCTGCACATCCACGGCGACGAGTTCGTCTGTCCCGGGTGTGCCAAGTACGTCACGCACGCCGCATATAAAATCGCAGCGCTGCTCGCCGACACGCCCGTGTTTCAAGTCCAAGGCATGTTGCATGGTGTGCCCCTGACGACCCAAGTGCATGTTCCGGGCATTCCTGGAAACGGCCAGGTGGCAACGTTCATGAAGGAGCTGCACCGGCGCATGCGGGTGGAAGCCCACACGACCAGCATGGCCAGTCTCAACGCCATCAAGTCGCAAGTGACGACCAAGATTCACGAGCACCTCGAGACACAATTTGGGTCGTTTGATGTGGATCTGGTTGGCGCGATGCTGCGCCAATTGGACTTTGTCAATAAAATATGCCCGCACTTGGACTACTGGCGCCATCCGCTGGTCATCCACGCTGCTGTCATCCGCTACCACAAGTTCATGCGGCTCGTCCGAGACAACGCGACACAAAAACATGCTGCGGTCCTCGTCCCGACGACCGACATTGATTTGATTTGGCACACGCACCAAACCTTCCCCAAACCCTACTCGACTTTTTGCCACGCACTGGTCCATCGATTGGTCGATCACGATGACACGATCGCACAGGGCGACTTGCAAAAGGGATATGCCGGCACGTTTATCATGTGGAGCTCAACGTTCAACGAACCTTACTCAAGCTTTCCCCCGAGTTACGACGCATGGACTCGAGGTGTCCCGTCTCAGGAGCATCGATCGCGCAAGAAGACCTGGTCCAGCCATGGTCGTCTGCCGTCGTACGATTGTCGATTCGTTGGGGTGGACGAACCGACGATAGTGGAAGCCATGCCATTGGCCACGGTCGTGGCCGAGCCAAGTGCAAAGGTCGTCGAGGCCATTGTCACCCAAGCGCCGGATGTCGACGAAGTGTACATGACTGTGATCGGCACCCCCGTCATGGACGGCCGCGTGCGCCTTCAGCATTCCCGTCAGACCAATCTCATGGTGGAGAGTGGTTTGATTAATGGAGACTTCTTAATCGGGGCAACAATTGGAGGGTGCGCTGTTGCTGGTTGTGGTAGTGGTGGCTGTGGCCTCGGTGGTTGCGGCTCTGGTGGATTTGGGAATGGTGGCTGGACCGGCTAATGAACCTCAGCTATAAGCACTCCCATGGAATACAAGCACTCAAATTTGACGTCCAACTGTGGTTTTGTTCAATGACGCCGTTAATGGCTCGAAACGAAGGTTAAGGACCTCCCATGTTTCCAACTCAACTCAACGACACTAGCATTTTGTGACTGATCGAGACAAACGATGGCACTTGTTTTGATTGTTCTCGACGAATCTATCGAGCACACAGAACAGCTACACCTCAGCAAGCGTAAAAACCAAACCAGATGACAAGGATGAAACGTTTGAAGACTCGTCGGGGCCTCTTGAGTTGATCCATCGACTGGTTCGCTGTCACTATCATGAACGCATCCACGGACCTTTCCTGGAAAAGCAACATTTGAAAATGTCGCAAGGGATGCCTTTTGAATCTTCTCGGGACAAGCTCTTTTTCGTCCTTCAACATGGCCAGAATTAGCTGAATTATTCCCATGCGTCGGGATCACATTTGACTATTTTTATGAGGTATTGATTTGCATTTGAATGCAAGCTCATGTTGAATAAACTATGAAACGCGAGAATGGAAACCTCTACTATCAGCATATGAAATATTTAAATGTTTGCTCCTGGTAGCATGCAAATTGTGGTTTTAGTAGCTCAACATGTCACGACTTTCTGATGTTCTTGCGAGGAGTCGCCACATGACCCATTTGGAATTTGGAATTTTGACCATCAACGCATGGGGCTTTCCACCACCGACACCACGACGGCATCCAACACCGCGGTCTCTGCAATCGCCCTGAGCTCATACGCCGTCGACTTCAAGGTCAAGAGCCCGGGTGGGGTTCTCGGACTCGGGAGCAAATGGAAGTGGCGGCAGTTCATTTTGACAGGCTCAACCCTCAATGTCATTGCCAAGAAAGGTTTAATCCACTCGTTTGCCTCTTCACGCGTGAAGATTCAGCTCGAGTCTGGCCACCACTACCGCCTCGCTGTCGACGGCCGCCGCAAGCTGCTCTTCTCCAGTCCATCAAGCATACGCCTTCGGAAATTCACGGACGCGCTGGCCGCGGCAGCAGTGTCTCCCCAGTGGCACATCCCAGAAGCGGACGTATTGACAAATATGCTGGGCGTGGCCATCGACATTGTCGAAACCGAGCTCGCCGAACCATCACCAGACGTGCCCAAATCGGCCTTGGATGTTGCGCGTGTACAAGCCCATCTGGCGGAAATGCACTCCATGTACACGTTGCAAGCTTCGTGTTCGTCCATGGAAGAGCTGTACGCCCATTTGTTGGACATTGAAGCCGACTATTGCGCCAACATTCACGCCAACAACTTTTGCCACACGGTGCACAAGCTCCATCCTCTCCAGTACGCGGCGTCGGCGGCGCGCCAACCTCGGGACCGTGTCCGGTCGTCCCTCAAGTCCATGGTGACGAAGTGTCCATACCACGGCTGTGACCAAGACATTTGGATCGAACAAGCCTACAAGATGCACATCAAGGGTGAGGACTTCACGTGCGACCGCTGCCACAATACGATCAACCACGGCGCGTACAAAATCAAGCAATTCCTCGACCACTCCCCGACCTTTCGAGTGGAGTGCACACTCAGCAGCGGCGACGCAACACTCAAAGTTGATGCACCCAGCATGCCAGCCAATGGCCACCCAGGCACGTTCCTCGAAGAACTCAAGCGCCGCATGCGTGAACAAGCCCCCCAAGGCAGTCGGGACGGCGTTCAGCAGCTTCAACTTCAAGTGACGGCTGCGGTCAAGCAGCATCTCAACACGGAAATCGGCGCGTTTGAGATTGATTTGGTGCAAGCGATGCTGCGCCAACTGGACTATGTCAACAAGATTTGCCCCAACATGGAATACTGGAACGACCCGCGTGTTCTCCAAGCAGCCATCATTCGGTACCACAAGTTTATGACCCTCATGGGCCGCAAGGACAAACAGGTGGTGCTTGTGCCCACGTCCGACATTGACTTGGTCTGGCACACGCACCAGAGTTGGTCGGTCGATTATGGTCGGTATTGTCACCAAAACATCGCGCGGCTGGTTGACCACGACGACACAATTCCCGGCGGCGATTTGCGCAAGGGGTACGCCGACACGTTTATGTTGTGGGCCAAGGAATATCAAGAACCCTATTCGTCGTTCGCGCCAAGTTATGCAGCGTGGACGCAACACAAACTCAACACGAACATGAACCATCACTTTTTGAAGAAGAAATGGGCCAAGTTTGGGCGACTGCCGTCGCGAGATTGCCGATTTGTCGGCGTCGATGAATCCTTTCCGATCGACGCCCTGCCCTATGCCACGGCTGTGGCGCCAGATGAAAAAGCTGTCGAGGCGGCCAAAGAAGCCATTCCCGAAGCCATCGCTGTCTACTTGGCAGTGATTGGCACCCCTGTCATGGACGGCCGCGTCCGGCTGCAATATTCGCGCCAAAATTACCTCATGGACGACGGTGGCCTTGGCTACGTCTTTTATGTTGGTGGATGCGGTGGCGGCTGTGGTATGGTGGTCCACGGTGGCGATGGGTGCATGGCCTCCACAGGATCCGGTGGCGGCTGTGCCTCTGGTGGGTGTGGTGCTGCTGGTTGTGGCGCGAGCGGATGTGGCTCAGGTGGCTGTGGTGGTGGCTGTGGCGGCGGCTGTGGTGGCGGTTGTGGTGGCTGCGGAGGGTGACCTAGTTTGATCAAATTTGATATTTGCGATCAAAGCATTAGCAATATGTTTTTGGGATATATTCAATTTGTTTCATTGACATTTATGTTGGTGGCTGCGTGTCCATCCAAGTAAAAACATAAGATTGTTTTCTTAGGCTTCTTTCAAGGGCAGTAGGCAAGCAGAGGATTCAATATTGACTGGTGGGATTTGAGGGCATCTCGATGGATGTGATGATCGATATGTGTGAAACCTTTCCACCAGAATAATAGCCTCCGTGTCATAGAACATGATTTTGAACTCGTCGCGTGGTAGTCATTTGTGTGACCACCAAATCTTCCACACAATAATATTTTATTGCCATTCCACATGGCGAATTCTGTCCCTCTGCCGCCAGAATAACCCCCGGTGAACCAGTTAATTGCTTCTGTTATGTGTTTCTTTACCAGAAATTGAAGCACTTCAGTGACCTTCACAACATTTCATTTGTTGATTGGCCCGAGGTTTGAATGATTTCTGCACTATTGAATCGAAATATTGCCATGTGAAATGCAAAATGATAGTGATGCGAGAAACGACTGCAGTTCGTCGCGTCGAAATCTCCCACGTTTGTCATAACGACATTCCATGGGTGTTTGTGAATGTCATTCAATGTACGTGGTTATTACTGCTTGTATTTTTGTATTCAAGTGCCACATATACCCTTGGCCATCATCATGACTCAAGTCAACGAGCCGCGAACTCAAGTCAACGAGCCACGAACCTCGTCGCGTCCATCTCGTTCTACGAGCGCCTCGGGTGCAAGGCCATCGTAGTGTCGGACGGGTGGCACATACTTTCAAACGTTCTATGAGCCGCACAAGTCTTGCATCAACGGCAGCGATATCATTGTCCATCGGCGCAGCCACTATCCCACCAGCCTCGTACGTGATGGACTTCAAGTTCTACAGCCCCGTTGGCATCCTTGGCATGAAGCGCAAGAGGAAATGGTGGCAATTTGGTCTCACTGGGTCCACGCTTGAGATTATATCAAAGAAGGGCCGGATCCACAAGTTTGATGCCAAACGTGTCACCATTGTCCACTATGTTCCTGGCTGTCATTACGGACTCCATGTCAACGGCCGTAAGAAATTGCTTTTTGCCAATCCGTCTTCAACTCGTCGGAGCAACTTCAAAGAAGTGTTGGCACTCGCCACTGCAAGTTCGCAGTAGGTTGTGCCGCACGTGGACGTCGTGGCCAATCTCATGGGTGTGGCCACGGCAATTGTCGAAGCCGAGGCGACCGAGGCGTTCGACGTGTCATCGTCGACGGTGGACATCTTGCGTGTCCAAACCCACTTGGTCGAAATGCAAGCCATGTACTTGCTTCAAACGTCATGTACGTCGATAGAAGAGCAATATGGCAAACTGCTCGACATTGAAGCCGAGTATTGTGCCGACACCAACATCGAGAACTTTGCTCACACGGTGCATCAGCTTCACCCTGTCCACTATCGTAATGAGTCAGCACAAGTGGCACGAAAGACCCCATCCTTGAAATCCACCGTCACGAAGTGCCTATACCACGGTTGTGGCAACGACTTGAGTTTAAGCGAGGCATACCGCGTGCACATCAAGGATGGCTCATTTGTGTGCGGCCGATGTGCCAACCAAGTGAGCCGCGGGGCTATCAAAATGCCACCCAATACACCAGTATTTGAGCGTCATGGCATCATCTACGAATCCAGGGCACCCACTTTGACCACAGGCAAAATCAAGAAATTATTACATGTACCGTAACGCCAAGTGGTCGACAGCCGGGGAACCGCAGGCTCGGGTCGTTTGAGATCGATTTGGTGCAAGCGATGCTCCGACAACTCGACTTTGTCAACAAAATATGCGCCAACTTTACCTACTGGAACACGCCGGTGGTGATTGCCGCCGCCATCGTGCGCTACCACAAGTTTATGAAGCTCATGCAAGCCAAGAAAAACAACACGGTCGGGTTGGTGCCCACGGTCGACATCGACTTGTTCGCGCCGAGCTATGCCGCGTGGACCCAAGGCAACCTCGTCCAGTCGAAGACGCTCCACTGTATTGCCAAACGACTGTGGCGCAACTTTGGCCGCGTGCCATCGGTCAACTGCCGGTTTGTCGGCGTTGACGAAGCACTTCCAAGCAGATTGGTACTCCCACATGCCGCAACCGCCGATGACAAAGCCATGGATGCCAGTGCGATTGCCATATTTGCGTCACCTCCGTTTGACCATGGCAGATGAGTTGGCTGAAATGGCACAAGCTGTGATGGCTGCATCGCGTTGACGTTCGCAATTGGCTGTGGCACAAGTGGTTTTGGGTCTGCTGGCTGTGGTGCGTCTGCTGCATATATGTGCCACAGGTAGCGGCCTTGGATCTGGTGATGGTGGAGGAGGTGGTGGCTGTGGTGGTGGTTGGGCTGTGGTGGTGATTAATCGACCCAATATTCATTGTACTTTGCTTCACGTTTGGAATGTGTTGTGGTGAGTGGTGGTCAAGTCGTTTTTCTGACATGAGGAACAACGGACGGACCAGAGTTTAGTTTGTCCAGAGGACCACTGCGGACAACTGAAACGGTTTGAGAGCAGCGATGCTCGTGTCAAACCAAGACACAAAACAGGCAAATCGTTGACGAGTTTCGGTGGAGTAATCGTACAATGCAAAAGTGTTCAGTCTTGCAGTTGCTAATGTTTAGACGATTGTTCATGAACACAACGTAGTCCCACCCAAACACGTTCTTGAAGTGAAATTCATGTCAAAATACAAGTAATAGTAACTTTGAATGAATGACGAAACTCATGGCTGGAATATTCAAGGTTTGTGAAGAGTCAAAGTTGATGCTAGTTTGGATAATGCATCTGGCAGGGCACTTAGTTAAGCGCCAGTTGTCATGTAGAGGCTTGTTGTGGACGTATTGCTTATACAACGATTATTCTTCACGTTGTTGGCAAAAGACACATCTCGCCAGTCTTTTGCTCAAAGCACCAAGTCAAAGTTGTTGATCAGGTTGAACCCAAGCTCGGAGTGTTTGCACAGTCACTCATTTCTGTCTCCCCTGACCTCAAATTGGTTTGTTGGACTTTGAAATATCACCAATTCTGAAAAATGCCAAGCAACACAGGTGGGGTGTTTCCCTTGACCGTTCGAGATGAACTTGGTAGTACCTGGTAGGACTTTCGAAGAGCAACGGAGTCCTAGTGTATAGAATTTGGGCGTGGCATACAAAATTCATGATCGGTTGATTTCTATCACTACATTGTACTACGAATACACTGAGGCAACACTGGTCATTGTTGATGATGATGGAACATGTGTTGCACGACCGACATATGAATCAATATCGACAGCACAAACGCTGTCGGTTGTGCTGTCAATTGATTAACTATCCTGTGCAGTAGAGCACTCCAGGACACAAATTACTTTGTGAGGACGGTACACCATGATTTTTTATTTACTGGCATTGTGCTTTGTTGCCGTGGGGGCATGTGGAAGAATATATGGCGGTTAAACGTGACTATCTCACCACCGAGGGACCTGCCACCATTGAACATTATGTCAACACTCGTCGCATGGTCTACAGCATCCACTAGAATCGTGAACATGATGCAATGTGGGACACGCCAGACTCATCGATACATGCGACATATGCTCGAGAATGAACCTCTACGCCACTGCGTTCCGATTCACGACTCACAAATCAATTTTTGTTCCACTTCGCACGAGTCCAATGAAGTCCCAACTCCTCATCGCCGGCATACTCATTCTCTCAGCGATGCCCACGGTCGACGCCAAGAAACGTCGCACGACACCTGCACCAACCCCCGTCCCTGCCAGGCAATGCTCGCGCCTTGACGATATCGACTACGATGGCTACGACCTCGACCAATCCTTCCAAGAGGACCCGACTGACTGCTGCGCCGACTGCCAAGCCACGCCTGGCTGCAAGTTGTACAATTGGTTTGACGGCGTTTGCTACCTCAAGAGCAGAAAAGGTCGCTCCTCATACCTTGGTGGCTCTGTTTCGGGGGTTGTGCTTCCGTCTTCCTCCAAGCCTACTCCTTCCCCCACACCATCTCCTACCCCCAAGCCTACTCCTTCCCCTACCCCCAAGCCTACTCCTTCCGCCACTCCGGAACCCACGCCATCTCCTACCCCCAAGTCTACTCCTTCTCCTACCCCCAAGCCTACTCCTTCCCCCACTCCGGAACCCACGCCTTCTCCTACCCCCAAGCCTACTCCTTCCCCCACTCCGGAACCCACGCCTTCTCCTACCCCCAAGCCTACTCCTTCCCCCACTCCGGAACCCACGCCTTCTCCTACCCCCAAGCCT
>VJMH01005203.1:0-19153 GCA_009835185.1 Aphanomyces stellatus | reverse complement strand
CGATGCTTCTCTTGTTTGAATTGGAATCTTCCACGTAACCAGAAAATAATACACCTTGACAGCTGCCGTGGGATCGCAAGACAATGGAGCTGGCGTTTCGATTTCGTGGAGCTCCACCACCCAATACTGGCTCTGCATTGTCTTCTAGTGCCCACATGCCATCTACACTGGGTACAACATTGCGAATGGATTCAGAGGGTAATAGCCAGGATGCGGTGCGGATTCTATGTTCAATTTCAATTGCTGTTGGCTGATAGTAATGTTGACAGCTCGCCAGGACATGTTTTGAGAAAGCATTATTAATTTCTCGACATCCCGGATGCAGCCGAGCAAGACAACTTACTGTTAGAACCATTTTGCTACCAATAGCGTGCATATTAGGGTCGCCCGAAGAATTGACCCATTGCCCGAGAAACTCAAACTGTTGAATCAATTTTTCGCCATGATCCAGGTACAATGAAGCTGAATGCTGGTAACCAACAATCACATCGACAAGAAAGTCGAGTACTTCAAGTCTCAATTGGATGTCAGAAGGCAAAGTAAAGTTTATCGAAGAGTGCGAAAACAGCATCCCAAGCGATTCAGTGAATACGGGTGTCATCAATCGGCTTGCTGTATCCAATGCATAAAATTGTTTGGCAGCCTTCAGACCGTCAAATACATGGCGTATAATTTGCAACAATAAGTCAGGTGGCGCTGAACTAATTCCATTGCGATCTTTCACGACTTCGAAGAAAAAATTCAAAGCCTCAGTCAGTCGGTTGGCATGCTCGTCAGGGGGCAAATTTTGCGAGGCAAGAAGTAATCCCACATCCTGCAACGCTTCTCTTGTGGGGGGAGATGACCCTCCGGTAGATTCTCCGCAGTTGAATTGTCTCCACAAATCAACAAGCAGCATGGATGTGAAACCTTTCCCAGCCGCACCAACTTTGTGGTCAAGCAGAATATAATGTTTTGAGGGGTAAATATGCATATTTTATGAATTCAACAAAACATCACAAAACATATTCCAGTTACAATTTTGCTGGTGTTTCTCGACGTGAACTCTTTGTTTTTGATTCGGATGTATCTCACACTGCATACACAATAACTTTTTGCACATCGCAATTACCAGTTGTTTGGCGGAATACTCCCTTTTTACAAAAGGGAGTCACGTTCTCACAAATTAGAATCATTAATAATTGTTGTTAAGCTAGCTTCTACACCATTTGAAATCTACTGGCTCGATTAAATCGAAAGCCTCAGCTTACGGGACAAGAAGTTTCCTTCTGTTTGAATCGATTCGATAAAGCCACTGTTGATATTCATACTTCGAATCAACATAGAAGGTGTTCACAGCTCCTTCGTGGTAAATCTTCAATTGATACTTCAACTTTTCGTTGTTTTCCGAAATTTGGTTGTCCTCCCAATGCAAGAGTTGGATTTTTCTCAAATCAAAATTCTTGAGCGGGAAGAGTGCTCCTTGGCTGTATATGGACAAAAATGTGTCCGTCAGAACACCCCAATGACGCACATCTGTTTGACGATACCACGAAAGAGAGGCTTCGTACGACATACCGTTTTTCATATACAGTTTTCCCAAATGTTGACGTACAGCTGCAAGAGTCTTGCTGACACTGGTTGCTTGAACTCCAAGTTGGCCAGAAAATGATGACATGGAGGCATTCAGTGATACTAAACTGAGTTTTAAGTGCCCATCAAGAAGTCGATCGCAATTTTGAAGTTGAATATCAACTGGAAATTGGTATGCTTTAAAGGGAACAACTCGTACGCGAAGGTTCCCGGCATTTGCCCACATGTCATCGACTTTAAGAACAGCTTGGCCGAGGAACATGGGATAGCTCAGTCGAGACTGCTCTGCAATGACAGTGACAATGACATCGTACTTGCAGGACATAATTGGCACGAAAAAGGGCTCGTGATTTACTTTCTTGTCCTTCGTCACCTCTGTTTTGTATTGATACATCAATGGTCCGTACGGTCGGCGAAGTACAGTGACAATGCAATACGTCCCAAGCCTAAGCCACTTCTCCGATAATTGCACTTCGTGAATTTGAAGCTGTGCTGGTCGTCCAATTTGAGCTTGGAGTTTTGCCTTCAAACTGCGAGCAATGTGACAACGCCAAGCATATTGTATCATAGTAGCAGCAACATCATACGACATGGTACGCTTCTCAATCTGCGTTGACTCCTCGCGTATGTCATCCAATTCATGACCACTTGACTGATTGTTTGCACCATATTTTAGCCCCAGACGTTCGCGTTGTTCTTGAGTTGTGCGGCTTAGCTTTTTCTTTGATTTCGTCGGCTTGGTACGTAACCTAAGAGGGGGGGTCGAGGGAACATACCCGCCACCACTCTCTTGCATGTTTGATCGGCAGCTTGCCAAGCAATGAGGTAACTCCAGGAATTTTCACTTCGGCTGATGTGCATCGACTCGTGCCACGATGTTTAACCGGATGACCAAGTTCTTTACCATAAATGAACTGATTTATCAACAAAACAGTTTTATACTTCAAATTATTCAAATAATATTTCGAAGTGATTGCACTATTTTAATTCTCCAATAAATACATCATTCAGTGTGAATAGATGAGAAGAACAGCTCCACATACAACTAAAATGGTGTTTGACGTGAAATCATGTGACGGCAGATATAAGAAGGTTGTCGAGGATACACAGCGCAAAGAGTCATCTTGCATGGTTAACTGCTTGATCATCTTAACCTTAGGAAGCTTTCATTGCTCACTGAATTCATAACCATCTCTGGCGGTACTTCTGTTCAGCATGTTGTTAAGTATTACACTATTTATGTTTTTAACTCTATTTGACGGTCAAATTACTGGTCCCGGCAGATTGCGATACGTTTGCTTGCACTCAGCATTTCACTCCCGGCAACTCTTTGTCACTATGGCGACTCGCGGTGTGTGGCAATTGCAAAAGTTGACCATTCGGTACTGCCAGCACGGCGGAAGCAGTAAGAACGTCAGGGAATTGTTGAAAGACTCCCGCTTCCTTGCCTTCGTCTCCGAAAACCCCCAGGTGGAATTTTCGACTGAAATCAAAGGCAGCAAGCACCCTGTTTTGATCGGCGAGTACATTACCAATGAGAAAAAAGTGTGCGACGTCAAGAACCAAGACATTCCGTTTGTGTTGAAGCAAATCCAGCGCATGCGCGATACCAGCGGTCGTAAGATGACCAAGGTCAATGCTCCCGTGATTTCAAAGCGACCTACCATTCAAGGCATTTGGCAGCCCGAAACACAGGAACTCTTTGGTGAAATGCGATTCGAAGTCGAGCACCATGCGAAGTAATATGTAGAATAGAGGCACAACTGATGCGAGCAAGAGGGTTTCACAATGTAAATGTTCTGGCATAGAATTGTGTTTCCATTATTCGAGGTCTTGTTGATGTGAACGTGAACTTTCGGTGCAGGTATTCGAAGAGCAAAAGTCAAAAGGGATGTCAGGAGGAGGAATGTTGTGCGGTCGATGAAAGACGCTCATACAGACAGCATAAGGAATTAACTTTGTTTTCGTGCCGTAGCTTAGAAACCGTGAAGCTGAATTTGAGCTTCAGTACAGATTTCTTGATCGACAAGGAAGCTCTTCACATTTGTACGCTGATCACCTGAAAGTTGGATAACTTCGCCCGACTCTTCGTCCTTCACAATGGCACCGTTGCAGCTGAAATTCTTCTTGAAAGCTTTCAAAATGCGCTTGATATCCAAGTCGTCGGCAAGTCCCTGCACGGTAGAAATACACTTTCGGCCATTACGTTGTTGAACTCGAACGTGCACTTTTCCGCTGCCCATGCCAGAGTTGTCGGCGGCATCTTCAAAAGCGTCTAGTACATGGCATCAAGGTTAGACGAATGAAAATCGTGATTTGATGCCGCCATTACAGCAGGCCACGTACTGAAGTTTTGGAAGTTCGGGATGGTCGCCATGGCTGTTTTCGGCTTAAAGAGATCTGGTCGTCGCAGGACTGATTGGTTTTGGGAATGCACAGAGCGCACTTAACCGACTCGTTTTCGCACCGTATCCGGATATCCGGGAAACTTTGATGTGTGGCGGGAACCTGGATTTGACATTGCTGAGAGAATACTTAACGAGATCTTTATCGAACCTACACGAATAATCCGTGTCACCAAACACATCTCCACTTTTGGCGTGGGAAATGAGTGACCCAGATCCGTCTTTGATGCTGTGGGAGAAGCGGAAGAGAGTGAAACCAGTAATATATCAAGTTGAACCTAAAGCTAAGAAACCGAAAGTGGCTGTTCAGCATTCCCGGAAATCAGCTCCAAAGTCAAGCCAAAGCAAATCGAAGCGTTTGCAAAGCGCCCGAACGAATGAAGTGAAAGTTGTGTCTGCACCCACCGCGGCAAAGAAATCGAAACAGACCAATACTTCTTCAAGTAGCAAGAAGCTCTCTGACGATGAGAGGAACTTGCTTGGAAGCTCATTTTATGAAGAAGACGGGTCTGAATGGCATGGGACAAATATTCACTTCGACGAGCTGTCACAGCTTCGGGGTATGTGGGAACTTCCTGCAGCTTGCCATATTTTGTGGTTATTGCAGCAGCCACTGAAGTTAAAAGTTTACAGCACTTTACGTGACTATGAAGCTGCGTTGTTGAACCCCGTCAAGAGTCCCGTCCTCGATGACGTTTTCACCAAACTATTGCTGCTGAAAAAGGATAGAGATCGCTTAAATTGTGGTTCGGGTTTCTCGTATAGCTGGTGGAGCAAGCGACTCGAAGAACATTTTGATAATCGATACAACAAGTGGGCAATTTTGAAGGAGAGAGCGAAGTACGACCAAACAACGTCCGATGATGAAGATGGCGGCGATACTGATTTGAGTGATGAAGAATTGACAGCGTTGCGTGCCATTACGTTGAGTTTGGAACCCCTTGGCAATCAAAATCCGTTATCCGTGAGTAGGCTTATCTTTCCATTCACCTGACGGACTATCTAGAATTGTGAATTCAAAGATTTGAATCCAAAACTCCGATGCTTAATGTTGTTAAATCTATGTGAAAATGTTCTTCACCAAGCGTCGAATATGTAAGTATAATTCTTGTGAAATGATATTTAATGACTACGAAAGGGAACATATTCGAGAAATGCAAGATGACGATTTAAGAATCCAGCCGATCGGATACGACCGACTTGGAAACAGCTACTATTTTTATCCCCAATTCTACCAAGTTGCTTTCCAATACATTTTTGGCGTTGTGACTAGTGTTTGCGATTGTAGGAGCGCCGGATTTATTGCATGCTTTCAACTGCAGACGGTGAATCTTGGCAGCTTTGGGCAAAAGGTTTAGAATCCATGGAAGCAATGAGGAAGTCGTTGGGTATTGTCGTGAAAAAGGGACGAAAATGTGAAGGCGAGCGCATTCTAATTGAACATGTGGATGCTATGCTCGATCTTATGCAGCAAGAAAAGTTAGAGCAGCAAAAGAATGAAGACCGAGAGCTGAAACGAGTACGTCAAATAATTATAATGACGCCATTTGTATAAAATACCGTTCAGGCTATATTGGAAGCCATGCCTCGAAAACGATCAGCTCGTATTCAAGTGAAGACGTTAGAAAAATTTGAAGAAGACAAACAACGAAAAGAAAGAGAAACGGCTGAAGAGGCTATTCGAGCGGGTATATTACTTTCACGAGATAGGGATTGATTTCTGACGATGTCAATCTAGAAAATACTCGATTGGAATTGTTGGCCAGCATGGAAAAAGAAAAGGAATATGAGAGAAAGCGGCTTGCAGAAATGAGAGAGCAAAAATTGTTCTCAAATGTTGATCGTGAAACGCGGAGACAGAAACGAATGGAGCAGGAAGAAGCTCAGCTACTAAAGGAATTGTCAAATCAAGAAAACGGTGTCAATGATGATGCGCAACAAAATGATGTTTCCATTGGGGACCAGAAAATGGAGCCTTCGGGTATGTGTCTATTCCACAGTATTATGACCTGAAAGGTATTTACTAGGCTCAAGTAACTCTGTTTCTCTAAGTTCTTGACTGGGCTTGAAATGACTAATAGAATCGAAATATTTGACCACTTTTAAATCGAGTGAATTCAAAAGTTTGCAATCTTTAATTTGTTGTGATGTTTCAGTTTGTGTAAATTGACACACTTTCATATCAAGCAACCCTATACCCATTATGCATTAAACTCTTGATATTCCCTGCAAATTAGCATACCATCACTTTTAGATTTGGTATGCAGTCTGATTCGCAAATGAACTAAGATCACAAACAAATCCCATCCGGATGGTCCGGATATAGGGTGACGTTTCGTTTAGAGCCAAGATCGCGATATCCTCATTAAACAATCGCACTTCAGTTCAAACATGGTGCGAAAACAACAATCCAAGGTGTAATGATAGTGTAGTCAACAACATCTGCGTTTGCCCGATCTCGTGCAGCTTTGCGCAAAAAAGCAAAACCGCCGAAGAAAGTATGATTGAGCACGCTAAATGTACTCACTTCCGCGCCAGGCACTGGACGATGAACAAATGGAAGAAATAAAGGAAGCTTTCAGTTTATTCGACACCGATGGGAGTGGATCTATTGATGCTCGTGAATTGAAAGCAGCCATGCGTGCACTTGGTTTTCAAGTGAAAAAGGCTGAAGTCCGGAAAATGATCGCTGACATTGACAAGGACGAAAATTGTACAATTGAATTTGAAAATTTTGTGGAAATGATGACGAGTAGAATGGTATATTCTCTTCGTAATTCGGTCTATGAATTATTTCATAGAACTCGAGGGACACGAAAGAAGAAGTGTCGAAGATATTCAAGCTATTTGACGACGACAATGTACGAAGTGCAATACGATTTAATGCGACCAATACTGTATGGTTAGACGGGAAAGATTTCATTCAAGAATTTGAAGCGAGTTTGCACCGAGCTGGGTGAAAATCTAACTGATGAAGAGATGCAGGTTGACGGAACGTCACATCATCCATGCTTAAACAGTTTATACACAGGAAATGATTGATGAGGCTGACAGAGATGGAGACGGGCTTATCAATGAAGTATTACAACAAGCAAACGATTAATTGTTTCTTATTCCATATTAGGAAGAATTTTTTCGCGTAATGAAGAAGAGATCCGGTAATCCACTCGATGATTTGGATAGTGATGATGATTAAATCTTATATTCATGAATAAGAAATAATGTATATGAATCACATTCAAAGAATTCGACTTTATAATCAAATCTCAATCACTCAATGCATTTGAGGGTTCGTGTTATGAACTGTACCAAATTAGCAAGAGCAACAGACTTCATTTGGGTTACCAAGTTTCTCGTATGTGATGTATTGCGTAAATTCTCAAAAAATATCTTTGTAATGCCACGAATTTTTTTATTTGTTCGCGGTGGTACTGTCTTGAGATTGTTTTCTAAATTGAGATCGATTTCTAAATCAATCTCTAGAAAGCGCCGCCAAAAAATATGGATCTACAATATTGATGTCCGAGCTATCTGTCACGAGGATATCAGAGCCATGATCATCTTTGGAAAATCTACTACATGAGCATGTCGTTTCTTGACTGCATGTTACAGAGGAATATTATTATTGGATAGAAGGTGCCCTCTTATACAAACTTTCAAATAAATATATTATTGTTCATTAAATTGTGCTTGACGAACTGGAGTTTGTCGATTTGTGTGGAATGCAGCCATCACCGGTGACACCTGCCGGTGAGTCAGAGAGACTTGACAATCCTCGTACTAACCTTATTGATATCAGAAGATGCCGGGGAAGTTATTGGTGTCAAAGGAAGCATTCACGAAATCATCCCTTACATCAGTTCTTGGCTCACTCGTTGGTCCAAAATGACGCCTTTCGATATCGAAGTAGTGAACGGCGAGAACGTCACAAAAGAATGGGTATGCTTCATCTACATGTGGATGCTACCGGTCATCACAATCCAGCTCACGTGCACTCACAATCGTCTAACAAATGACTAGCTTGAAGAGGTAGGATTTTCAGAACCTTTTGTTGTCTTGGAAATGGAAACCATTGGCTTGAGAGGTATGCCCGAATAGGAAACATTTTTCTTATTTGGAGTAGTGCCAACTCCAAGTTTCGGTGTTGACGATATCAAGCGCATCGTTGGACTGGATACGATCGTCCCTGTGGTCCATGTATGGCACCGCATGTTGTATTTCGAGGCTAAGGTGACCTAGGTTGCCTCTCAACAGGAGATATTCGAGTGGTCGATCGAACGATGGTCATCATACTTTATTACCTCACCAGCTGAGCGCACCGATATTTTTGAAGTTGTCAATTTTGACTTTGGTGTGTCTCCCGCTCTTTCGAATTTAGTCTCCCCGCCATCGTTCGTGAGCGAGTTTGGATGGATCGAAACTCTATGGCCCAAGACCTTCAAATTTCCTGTAAGAGTCACAAGCGAGCATGACTTGTCATGACGTCGATGTAGGTGCAAAAGCTTTGCGTCATGAGTGCTAAGGATTCATTCACAGACTTCCATATCAATAGCGGTGGCGCCTCTCTCTGGTACACTGTAGCGCGAGGGAAAAAGGTGTGTGTTACGTACTGTATGACTGTGCATTACTGTGCGGTGTAGATTTTCTACTTGATCCCCCCAACAACGGACAATCTGAATCAATTCAAGGGTTGGAGGAAGAATTCTAAAGGAGTGTCGTTTGGAGAAATTGCCGGAGACGGTTGTCAATACGTTATTGTCAATGAAGGATCTACAATTGTACTTCCCTCTGGGTGGATCTATGCCATTTCAACATCTGAAGTATTGTATTTCATATCAAATGACAAGCTAACTTTATCCAAGGATGATGCGATAGCGTTCAAAGGCTATTTTCTGCATGGTTTGGGCCTTGACATGCAACTTCGATGCCACAATATTGAAGTTGAAGTAAATGGGCATTGTTTGTTTCCGAAGTATGAGTCAATTTTATGGCTCGTTGCATGCTGGCATCTGTCGAATAAACAAAAGGAGGATGTGGATCTTACGTCTCTCCTCCGGGTGTTGAAGCCATCGAAGGAAGCAAATGAGATAGCTCAAGAGAAAGGTTTCACGTCTGCAGACTCCGTTCTCCGAGCCCTGAAATCCACCCTACCAAGCGATTCCAGCGATTTGGACGAATCTGGTGATGACAGCGAAAGTGACAACGAAAACAGTGATTCGAGCATGACTTCAAATGCGTCTGATGTTGACCTTGCCTACCCCAAGTTCAAGAAGGAAAACGTGAAAAGTGAAAAGTACCCGTTGAAAGTCCTCACTCCGTTAGTTATCCCAAAGATGGAAGAAATCAAACCGATCTCGACGCCAAAGCACCCTACGCCAAAACAAAAGAGGAAAAGCAAACAAGAAGTTGAGGTATATTCTTGAATCATTCCTTGAGTTAAAATGGTTGGACAGCAGGAACAATGGTACTTTGAGTGCAGATGTGGGCAGAAGGGCTCGAACTATGATGATGGGAAACGCATGGTCCAGTGTGAAACATGCAGCACATGGCAGCATACGCACTGTGCAGGTATTCCAAACGACAGTGACCCTCCAAGTGGATACACTTGTTTTAAGTGCAACCAGGTACTGTAAGTTTGGACCGTGACTTGTTAATAGGATTTTTAGGTTGCGCAGCCATCAGTCATTGACAGTTCGACTGAGTGGACGGTCAGCTGTAGCTGTGGAATTGTCGCGAAAAATTTTGACGACGGATGCCGCATGATTGCATGTGATGCTTGCAATACGTGGCAGCATACATTGTGTGCCGGAATCCCGAATGAGAGTGAGCCTCCGGACGCATATGTGTGTCGAGCTTGCAAGGTAAATCCTAGATTATATCGGAGGAAATAAAGTGTATAAACCTAGAATGTCAAGAAAGCCAAAGCCGTTAAGTCGCCAAAAGCAATGAAGTCGCCAAAGGCAGTCAAGTCCCCGAAAATTCAAGTCGTACGAAAAACTGCGAGGAAAGCGCATTCGAGCTCAGAAGATGACACGAAGGATGATGAGGAAGAGGAAACCCCATCGTATCCCAAGAGAGTACGATCAACGAAACGGACTAAAGTCGTCGACAGCCCCTCCAAGACAAGCGAAATTGTCCGCCCGCCAATTAAAATACCCCCCCAACCACAATCTACGTCGAAGCCAAAAAAGCAGCCCACCTCTGTTCGCGAGCGCCTGGTGAAGAAGCTTAAAATGAAACCCAAATGGGGTCGCATGTAGAGTAAGTTGTGTATTTAAGAAATCTACCAACTTTCGGCACGAGTAATCTAATCTAAGCTTCTCGTCACGTCAAGTTGTCATTTACAGACTCTCTTTGTCCTATTTTGTCGAGTGTGTACGTTGTAAAATGGATTTCTCGTTTACAGTTGTCTTCACAAAGAGAATGTATTCCGCACAGCAAAACTTCGTTCAAAAACCTAAGTTTTGCTGTTCAGTATAATGGTATTGGCGTTAAAACACCAAGACTGACGCAATAAAGGTCAATATCTCCAAGTCACTGGTTGTCATGATGGATTCTCAGTAAGTACCACGACGACGAGGCCTCTTATTTGGGCATAAATAACACTTTGTCTTGGGGGTTGTGTATTGAGTCGGGCAGATTGGTGGTAGTCTGCAAGGAATCAAACTTTTCTGTCCTTACCTTCCCCATGTCACCCCTCGGAGCTCGTAACCTTTTGCGTCAAACTGTCTTGGTGTTGAAGCAAAAGTTACGCAGATCATGGCTTGCTTTCAACCTTTCCAACAAACAGCGGGACACAACTCTACAGCTGATTAACAAGTTTTGATTGGATTTTTTCTGACCAATCAGATTGACTTGAGATAATTGATTGGCTCATCAATAATGAAAACTCCTTTTTGTTTCCGATGGTTGTAGCAGGACAACTCGCAGCGAGTCTGTCGCGGCAATGGCACATGGCCAGATATGCTGCGCAATCCCAAGCGAAAAGAACGGTCACGAAACAATTTCAAGCTGGGGTTCGTGCTGTCCATATACCTACGTTTCCTCGAACTCCAATCAAGGAACTCTTGGCTGCTAAGAAGCCAGTCGATGATGTCTCGAGCACTGACGATGCAACAACCGTTTACGGCTGGGTAAAAACAATTCGGCGTCAAAAGAATTTTAGCTTCATCACGATCAATGATGGGTCGTCGTTCAAGAGCTTGCAGGTGGTATGTGATTCGTCCGTGAATCCTGAAGCCTTGGGTGACATTTCGGTCGGCAGCAGTATTTCTGTCACTGGACAAGTCACTCACGCACCAAAGTCTGGTCAAGTGGAAGTTCAGGCGGAATCTGTTAATGTATTGGGCACGAGTGATGCGAGCATGTACCCCTTGTCAAAGAAGTATCATAGTTTGGAGTTTGTTCGCGAACATCTACATCTTCGTCCACGCACGAACACGTTTGGGGCCCTCACTCGCGTCCGTAACGCTCTTAGCCAGGGCCTGCATAACTACTTTCAGTCGAATGATTTCGTCCAAGTTCATGTACGAATCGACGTGATAAATTTCGTTCATTATTCGTTGTAGACACCAATTTTGACGTCGATCGATGCTGAAGGTGCTGGCGAGCAATTCCGTGTCGTACGCGACACCGAGTCGCCTACTACGAACGGTTCGTTTCAGAATATGCTCAGTCATTTGAATCTAATTGGCTTTATAGGCAACCAATTTTTTGGTCTGCCCGCATACTTAACCGTGTCAGGCCAGCTGCACGCGGAAATGTACGCGTCTGCATTGTCCAAGGTGTACACTTTCGGCCCCACTTTTCGGGCTGAAAACAGCAACACTAGTCGCCACTTGTCTGAGTTTTGGATGCTTGAGCCTGAAATGGCGTTTGCTGGATTGAATGAATGCATGACGACGGCCCAAGATGCAGTCCAGCAGAGTATTCAACTCGCGTTGGAAAAATGCCCTGATGATTTGGATTTTTTCCACACGCAATATGCGAAAACGCATGGAAAGGACCTCATGGGTCAATTGAACACGGTCCTTTCGAACGAAATTCCCCATATCACGTACACGGATGCCATTTCGATTTTGGAGGATGCGCCTGTCAAGTTTGAACTGAAGCCAACTTGGGGTATCAAACTACTCAATTGAAATGCTATAAGCTATGTTGTAGGCATGGATTTGAAGACTGAACATGAGCGATACTTGGCCGAAAAGCATGTTGGGGGGCCTGTCTTTGTAACCGACTACCCAGCTGCCCTAAAGGCCTTTTACATGCGCCAAAACGATGTTGAAAACCCTGACCGCGTCACAGTCGCCGGCATGGACCTGCTTGTGCCCTCCGTGGGCGAACTGGTTGGCGGCAGCGTTCGCGAAGAACGTCTCGAGGTGGGATGCAATAAATTCCACAATTGGTATTGTGTCATTTTGACCCTCCGCGTAGGTGTTGCTCGAGAAAATGCGCGCAAGCGGCGTGGACAGCACTGGCTTGGATTGGTATTTGGACCTGCGACGTTACGGCACCGTGCCCCATGCCGGCTGGGGCATGGGCTTTGAACGCCTTGTCCTTTTCGTGACTGGCATGGACAACATCCGCGACGCAATTCCCGTGCCGCGCTTCCCCGGCGCGTGTCGACATTAAACACATCAACATGTTGGATTCAACATTCATTGTACTTATGGACCTAATGTCCTCGCCTGGTGCGAACGCAGTCTCTCGTTTTCGTTCATTTGGTACTGTAAGCACGCTTTGAGCCGGGAGATTTCCTCGAACGCCTCGTCAAGTTTGGATTGCAACGACGCTTCTTCCTTTTTCGGACTCGAAGGACCCACTGCTTGTTTGATACCCAAAAGCAAGTTGACGGGATCTTCGGTGTCAATCGGAAAGTTGTGTCGAATTGGTACTGCATTGTTTTCCGTTTTCTCTAGATTAACATACTTTGACGCCTTGTCTGTTGGTGAATGTTCCTCTGCGCACTTGGTTAATGAGGTTGGACTGATTTTGACGGGGGTACTACCAGCAGCCTCAAGGCGCAGCATCAAGCTGCTTCGAATCTTGCTCAAATTGGGCGAAGGCTTGGGAAACAAGATGACGTCAGCTGGCATGACTTTCATTCCTGTGCCTTCTAGAGGCATGTGAGGTCGTATGGTCTGGCTCCCATACGGTCGAATGGGGCATGGCAATGCTGTTCCTTCGTCACCTTTTTTCTTTATGTACACAGGGACGGGGCACATTTCAGACACGAGATGGCCGTTGATACGCGTTCGCTTTGGCACGGATTTTCGTTTGATGAATTGGAGCTTGTCGGGTTCGTTCTTCCTGAAAAAAGGATGACTGAACGTGCAAATGTATGTCTTCGTTTTGGTCCACTTTCGAAACCCGAAGTAGTTGAGCTGTCGTTGGAAGCTCTGAAAGTTGTTGTGGCTAAAATACTTGGGTAGGATTTCTTGTGTTGCTCGTACGGGGTCCAGTATTTGCAACGAAGCACCGTCGTCGGCCCATTTGATGACCGCCGACGATTCCGCCTCGAGAATGTCGAAAAGCTGCAGGAGAAATTTGGGGACATCGTGCTGCTTCGTTCGCCCGGTCTTCTTGTTGCTTTCAGGAGCTCTCGTGGTGTTCTCTTGGCTTTCTGACGACGAATCACTTGGACTCATGCCTCAACTGTCGTGTCGTCGTTCTTCACGAAACGAGCTGGCGCAACTGGGGACCTCAAAGTTGATACTGTTTTTCCACGGGATACTCGAGCCCCCCTTTTGATTGGCCAAGCTCGAATTTTAGAATAGTTCCACGTATTTTTAGAACGTCGTTGGTGATTGGCTGATGACACAGCCAGCCTTCCATTGGCAAGGCGCCTCCTTAGATGGCATACAGACGAGGCGAAGGAGATGACAGTCCTTCGTCGTGGTGTATGTTGCGTGGTTTGCAACGTGGTTCAAGCCGCCAGGGCAATGAAAGGTCGCTGGGTCAATGAAAATGATTTTGGCCAATCAGAACCACTGCAATTGACCTTCCACGCGTGAAATTGTGTCTTGTGTGTAGCAATGAAATACACAACGTTGCAATTGTAGCAAGAGTCCTTGTCGAAGGGAGCTCGTCACATTCATGAACGTTTGGTGAGATGTGACTAGCTGACAACCCACGATACAAACACGTCGTGTCTGCCGTCGACTCCTTGTTCGATGGCGGAGCAATTTCTGATTTCTTCCCTTGTGGGAAGCCGCGAGACGGTCGATGTCATCTAACAGGTGCGCCTGTTCGCGGTAAGCATTTGGAATAAGAAATCCATATGAACACCATTATTAGTTTGTTGCAAAGTGAACGAGTTTGAAGTATACATAGACCTCAAAGATCGCGCATCAACAATCGTACTGTTTTTGAATCGAAATGCGTCCTCCGACCAGCCCCACGACGAAGCTCATTTGTAGCCACAACCTCATAGGAGCGAGTAAGACGCATGGTTCCTTGCCTAAAACAAAAAGCGGACATAGCAAGCAAAAGAGATAACTTGACTCACACGTTCTTGTTTGCAATGATTTTGCTGCACTTGCATACTAATTGACTCTTGCGCCACAACGCCCACACTGCTTCCTGCTTGTCGACATCCATTCGGTGCTTTAGGAACGGAACATATGCCGTTGCATTCCATTCCTAACGCGGCGGCGATCCCGATCCTTCAATAGTCTCGAGGCGATGGCATGCCAAGGCAATTTTGACAACAGGTGGTGAGCCAACGAGGACCACAGTATAGGAGTCAAACTTCGAATTTAAGTTCGAAGATCGAAGTCAGTGTCTCACGTTTCACAAACGACGCGAGCTTGGAGGTCGTTCTGTGGCTGAGCATTGGGCCGATGATGACCAAGTACATGCACATCAAGCCTCAGGCGGAAGCGATAGTTGGTGCATATGATTCAGTCATGCCCCCACCTCGGTTGCGTGCAATGAGCTGGTCGACAGAGAATCCATATGAAGTATGTTCTTGCGCGAATTTTATCGCTCGACTCTGACTCGACATCCTTCAGGCCGTCTTCTTTATGATCTGCTGGTACACATTCTCAACGAGCGCGACCTTCATCAACAAAATTTTGATTAAAGAGCACGACATGTCTGCGGAGCTGCTTACTGTGTGCCATTTGATCTTGGGGACATGCTTTGATGGTACTACAGTTCTAAAGGCCTTGGTGCTTATCGTTTCAATTGTGTCTAGCTGCAATCTTTGCCGTGCCACAGAAGTCCAAGTACAAAATGTGGTATCTGCATCCCATGAAAGCAAGCGCGTAATGCAACAACTTCGACGATTTGTGGGAGTGACTTTACCGTCTAGGATAATCACGTTGTTGCCTCTGAGCGTTTTGGCCATCTCCTCGAAGTTGCTCACGTACTGGAGCTACAGCAAAGTTCCTGTGGCACTGACCCATACATGCAAGGTGTGTGTTGATTCAAATCATGACCTGAAAGATCATGCAATAGGCTTCCACTCCACTGTTCAATGTTGTTCTCGCCTTCCTCATATATGGAACCACGCACGCCACGCCAATTTACTTGTCATTGCTGCCCATTGTTGCTGGGGTTTCCATGGCCTCCCTATCCGAAGTGAAAATTAATGTACGAACGAAATTGAATTTGGGGCCAATTGCCATATCTTCGGTGCAGGAGTTTGCTACGACGGGATTGCTCTGTGCGGTGTCCTCATCGATGTTTGGGGTGATGCAGGTAATTTCATTCATGTCATACGTCATTGACTGCGCCTTTAGAGTATGTACGCAAAATATCTACTTCGAAATGGTTTAGTTGCGGACAGCATCAATGTGCGTTCAATTTCCGTTTATTCTTTCTCCAACTTTCTTTGTAGCTCCATTTTTTCAATGGTATTTTATGCATACTTGTAAACAGCCCGGTCTTCCTCTTCAATAGTGCTTCCCCAATCCTGCCCGAAAAGTAAGAGATTAATCCCACACCACCAATATAAAGTTCCCTCTAGGATTCCGTACACGCTTATTCTTGTGTGCAGCACGTGCCAATTTGTGTCAAGTTTTTCGTCCATGTTGGTAAGCTACTGCATATTTGCACATCATTACTTGTGCTCCCGTTAGCTACTTGGTAAAGTGTCAGAGCTGACGTATTCTATCATGAGTACGATGAAGCGCGTTGTCATCGTGGTTAGCGCTATTATTTACTTTGGAAACCACATGTCATTTGTGTCTTTCTTGGGCATGGCGCTTGCTGTAGGAATCTTGAATCGTCCTAAGCTAACATTGTTCTAGATGTGTGGCGTGGGGTCATATCAGTATGTTAAAGTGAAACAATCCAAGGACATCCAAACGAAACAAGCCTTATAGAAACCTAATGATGAATTTATCATTTTGTTCCACCTTCGCAAATGAATGAATTCGAAAGCAAAAACTTTAATAGCCAAAAGGAAGTTGTAGATTGAAGTTGAAGACAACCATTACTTGTGCTCCCGTTAGCTACTTGGTAGGCCTGGTTCTTGGTTGACTCGAAAGTGATCACAATCGAAACAGCCCAAGCGAACATACTACAAAATGTGCGACGATGAAACCAAGGAAGGCATGTGGTGCATCCTTCTTTGGTTTCTTTGTTGCTTTGTCAAAAATCCTCGTCAGCGAATACGCCCTAAAGAACGAGCAGTTCAATGACGCATGCTCGTTGCGTTCAGAATCAGTTCAAGAATTCGAGCAGACTATCAAGTATGAAGAAGACAGAGTCAAGTTCTCTCAACAAGACGTCAAGTCTGCCCAGGAAAAGTTGCGCGATGGAAGAGATCGCGCTCGTCACTGCTCAAGACAACCTTACTCAAGCTCAAGCAAGTCATGCGAAATTCATATATCATGGTGAGTCACTCTAATTTTATTGTGCGTGCTGATATTTTGTAGCTGACGGATTTGCCAAGATCACCACGAAAGTTCCAGAACATTGTGGAAAATTATGTGAAAGCCACGAACGATTTGAAGGACAAATGACCAAGTTTTGTCGTTGCTGAACAATTCAGTCGATGACTAGTTTAACTTGACGTACTGCTAACGCGAATATACGAAACGTCATTTGCTTTGCAGCCTTTGTTCACTCTTACGTTTAAGTCTGCCTTTGTTGGTAAGATGATGTGATAAAACAGGTACGACGAAATTTATTATTCGTTTGATTTGTTGCAGTAGCAGTTTCAATCTGACGCCGAGAACTGCTGCTGGGCTAACTAACATTGCTTGTTTGGAGTTTGACAAGGCAATGCTGATTGCAATCGTTCAAAGGAAACCTTTTAAAATGACAGCTCGCGTTGAACGTATTGGAATGAATTGAAGTCCAGCGTTCTATAGGAGCTTCAAAAAGAAACGAGCCAGCAAGGACAACTACAATCTCATTCAAACCAGTCACATGTATTGTGGGGCACAGAGCAAGATTCGACGATAAGGCAACCACAATTGGAGCATATTGTATTCAATTGAACAAGCATGGAGAGTACAATTGTCGAAACAGACGCAAGTTCGAGGGGAAAAAGTAACGTCGTCAGCTGTAAACGTTTGTCAACCAAATTCAGAATTTTTTGTTTATCACACAGAAGGACCGCGTCCCCAAAGACTTGGACGCCTGGAAGCGGCACGTCCTGTGACCTACCTACTGCTTTCTCGACGAGGTCAAATATAATCACCCCTTTGTCATGGAAAGACTGGTGCTCGCTCCTCGCCAAGGCACGGCCTGCACAAAATTATTCACCCGACCTTTGCAACGCTCGGGTGGGCGCAATTTTGTGCGCGGATGCTCTGTCGTCGCTCGCAAGGTCTGGGGCTTCAGTTGTATTCAGAGGTTTTGCAACTTATCGTCCAAATCCGTCCCAAAAATGTCGCAAGACACAAATCAACGGGAAACAGAGATTCCATAGCTGTCAAAATATGGAATCAATATTTGGAAACTGGAGCATAGAAAAATATTGAATATGTCAAATACAATCTATTCGTTTGCCTTTTTGTGTTTCACAATAAGCTCTTTTACGTTCATCGCAAGTAGAGAGATATGTCGGCGAAGGCATATGTCACGCGTGACACCTTTCATGCGTTTATATAAACATATCAGCTTTCTTTTCAACTTCCATGACATTGAATGCTAGGAATTATCTTGTTCACTCTCATCATTAAATTCATCTTGCAATATACCAATTGCTTGTTGAAT
This sequence comes from Aphanomyces stellatus, assembly GCA_009835185.1. Lineage (NCBI taxonomy): Eukaryota > Oomycota > Saprolegniomycetes > Saprolegniales > Verrucalvaceae > Aphanomyces > Aphanomyces stellatus. Next base: position 1,004 of record VJMH01005203.1, on the reverse strand, counting down.
TATAGATATTGAAGAAATACTTTCACTTTTGGCTAAAAACTGATCCAAATGTTTAAGCTCCATTGCGCTGGCTTCCCGATAGGCTACGATCTCTGAGACCATTGAGGATCCTAACGATGATCGATTGCGTTTAACTTGTTTTTATCATTTGGAGGCAAGCGGCGTCTTTTCGATGTACCAGATTCGTCTAAAATCTCACTTCCATTTTCACAAAAAAAAAGAATTATCAATGTCACTGCCATTGTTATTGGACCCACTCTCAGATACGTTGTCGGTCGTAGTAGTAGTTGCAGCAAAGTCACAGGTTGCAATAGAAGAGGAGTACAATCTTTCACAATTTTGAAATTGTGGAAACGATTTATTTGCCAATTTGATTGTAGTTTTCGACTTCCCATGGAGTACATGCTCCCACGTGCCACTGGTGCACACATTTTTACACGTTTCAGACTCAAAGCTTACACCAGAGTAGCTGAGAAGTTTGATTGCAAATGCATATTGTTACTTGAGCTCTTGGGACCGAGCTTTAATGCTCCATGTTGTAGTTTACGCTGTGCTCGGTACCCTAGGTGGTTATATTGAGCTCGCCGAATTTAACCTTGAGTTATATTACTCTGACCACGTTATATGATATTCAACCCGACCAGATCCTGCAGAATATCTTATACTACTCTGGTCCAGGATGGCTGTTATGGTGTTTAAACTTGGTTTAAGTATAGTCAGGGTGATTCGAATAACTTGAAAAATGTATCGACGGCCAAAAATATAATAGCACAGATTTATTTAATCCAATCTACTCAGACTTGCGAATTGAGCTGAGCACGGGCATTGGCGACGGTCGAAGCTGCACAATGAACGGAAAAAGTGGACAAGTTCTTTATCGTAGCATCTTTCTTCATGTGGGGGAGCCGGTAGTTGCTGCCCCCATTGTCTTCCAAGGTCAGTTCCATCACCTTTTGCAATGTAATAAACGTTTTTCCCAATGTTTCCACTGGCAACTCATAGAA
>VJMH01005202.1:0-23557 GCA_009835185.1 Aphanomyces stellatus | reverse complement strand
ACCTCGGCTTTTTCGCTTCGATTCAATCCCTGCAGTTGAGGAAGGTCAGTCGCACTGTGGATGAGGTGATTGAGTATACTCTTGCTGCGTTTGATGAGTTGAGCTATGAGAAGCTCGAGAACGTCTTTCTCACCTTTCAAGCTGTGATGCGGTTGGTTCTTGAACATGGCGGGGACAACAACTTTGCACTGCCGCATCTGAAGAAGGCTGCTCAGCGTCGTGCTGGAATGCTCATGGAGAATGCGGCCTGTCCAGTCTCCCTTCTGGTGTAGGAAATGCATTAATAGCCAATGAATGCAATGTATTTCATTTTGAGCCAATCATAATAGTTAGGTCTCAGTAATGTGAAAAAAACATGTTTTTCTTGTGGCACAGTAATATGGGACAGAGGAAGTAGTTTTTAACTTGTTGTAATCGAGGCAAAAGCAATTAGAATAAAATGCAAAAAATTGGAAAAAGAGCTGTGGGAGGGAGGAGCAATAATGATGAAACTGAGGCTAAAGTTCTGTGATGAAACTTCAAGGATTCAGAGAAAAGCCAAAGCATAGCTCAACGTTAAATCACAATAAAAGCTTGGTTTGCTGTTGAAAATTTGTTCGAATATGGACTATTGGCAAAGGTTGCGTGGGGCGTAGGACCCCGGCGCGCCAAGTGATGGCACTTGGTTCGCAGTGGATCCCAAGTTATTTATTTGTGTTTGTGTTTGTCGTTGTCGTGTGGGGCGTGGGACCACGGCGCGCCAAGTCCCAGCACTTGGTTCGCCGTGGAAGATTCGTTCGAATATGGATTATTGGCAAAGGCGTGGGACCTCGGCGCGCCAAGTCCGAGCACTTGGTTCGCCGTGAATCCCATCTTATTTATGGGCATTTTTCAATTCTTAGGTTTGTCATGGACAGTGGTGGTCAGGGAACGGACGATGTTTTTGATCTAATTTTGACAGTGATGACAGTGGTGACGGAGACGATGTTCCAACGAACGACTTCTTTGAACTTGATGTAAGTAACATGCATTTGGTGAGTGGACAAGAATAAGAATCATATTGTCCAATATGTTCAAATTGCAAGCGTCGAAGACATTGGTGTTGCATCTAAAGTACCCGAACGGGCTTGTTTGAGGTGCAGACAAATGCAAACTTTAAGATTGAGAAAATATCGACAAATTATCATGACGTGCGCTCCCTTGCGACGAGTCAAGAAGAGATTAGGAACGATATTTCACCTAGAACAATTACATCAATTGAAGACTGGAGTAGAGATTTTGTCGCCTATGCAAACGAACGCGTCTTTGGGGTGTCCTCACCAACGACTATTTTGTGTATACATTTGGGTGACTTGGTGGATGCACCCGAAAGAAGTAGGAGTTGTTTGTACATTGTTGGTGAAATATTCCGATTGACAAGGTTGCAATTTAATGTGCGCCGCCAAAACCAGCAAAGTAAAACAAATAGTACTGGCACCACTCCTACATTTTTCAATGCATATTATTGCTCGCAAGATGCTTCGTTGCAGGCAATTCCCGAAACAAGCATCCATCCAAAAATATACGTGCAGTGGAATGTTGAACATTTCATTTTATGGTTCATTTTGTTTTGCGATGTTCCGACATTTGATGCAACACCCTGGACGTGAGGACAGTGCCTCGTCGGTGGATTATAGTGCAAAAGATTTCATTGAGCGACTTCCGTTGCACCGAACACCGGGAGAAATGAGTATGGAACTTCTACGAGACCATGTCTCTGTACTGTCAAACATGCCTTCACAACATCAGATAACGCACATTGCACGAAAGGTAACATGTATTTTCCCAACGACCGTGATAAATATTTTAGATCTTGACGGGTCGCTATCAACTAAATGCAAGTCCTTTTCAGTCCACAGTTCTACTCTTGGAGAGGCAAAACAAGGTCGACTCTTTTGTTCCGCGACCAACGACGACAGTTAAAGTAGTTGGCTTTGTCTTAACTCGACTGGCCAAATATTTCCAAAATTTGGCTTCATCTTCGTCCCTTTCATTTGCCACAGATGTAATTGTTGATAGCACCCACAACACATGTGGGACAGTTCCAGGGACGAGCAATGGCCGAAACCCAAGGTTCGAGGTTTTGCCCTTCTCTTGACTTTTCCGGGGAGGGATTCCCCATCTCGTACATGTTTATTCAACAGAATGGTATGCACTGGTCAATTTTAGCTCGAAATTGTTTAAATATGCGTAGGAACAAAGCACTTCAAAATTGCTTTCATAGAGTCATGGTTCCATACTTTAAAGACTCGTTTTGGCTTGTCACCGTCGTGGGTACACTTAGACAAAGATGCAAGTGAAATTTCTGCGGCCAGCTCTGTATGAGGGAGTACAAAACTTCAGTTATGCCTGTGGTATATTGATCGCATCTGTGGATTTTTCTCTATGTGAACTGGTAGTATTGAGTTGTAAAAGCTATCCCAACGGCAAAATAGGTAGGGTAGAGACAATTGGGTATTGTGGAGCCGGAGTTCGAAGCCAAACCACGTCCCTCGACTACGCACAACTATGATGGCAGAACCGCATTTCAGGGTCTTGAAGGTAGAATTCTTTAAGGACTGTGTGAAATGCCATCTTGATTTATTGGCCCACATCATTACAAACGACGTTGAGCTGTGGTACGTCGACAAGCTCCAGCGTGCGTCAGCCGTAGTTGGCTATTATCCCCATCCTGCATGGGAAACTCGATTCAATAGAACGTGGAAACGCTTAGCTGAGCGTGTTGAAATGAACGATTTTAGTGGCCATCCTTGGTTGACAGATTACAGTACATGGCTCTGTGATTGTCCATCATTTACAGAGTCTGAGTTCATGTTGTGCTAGCATTTGATTCGAGCCCACCTCCAATGTCACGAACTTGACAATGCTGGAGTGAGTTTACTAACCTCATTTGTTCCCCTTGATGTATTGCTCACATAGATTTTTGCGCCCAAGTACAAAGCGAGGTCATTAACCCCACCGTTTTGGAGTTTCCAGCTTCCCGCCATGCACTTGTTCAAGCTGAATTCTTACCTCCCCTTTCTCTCGAATGTGGTCCACGTTCTTCTCTGCCGTAATAAATTCCCCACCCCTCGTCAAACTAATTTAACTTTAGAAAAATCAACAATGTCGCCCTTCAAAATCGAAACACATCGCTATTGTCTTCATATACAACACCAAGCTGCCCAACAAATACAGTTTTTGTCACCCCCGCGGGGCTATCACAACATCTAGCTTCAACATCCTTGAGTCCTTCGGCCAATCCTTTTGACCCTCACAATAGCGTATTTAAAAGTCACACACAGACCCCACGTCTTTGGCCTGCAGTACAATTGAGTCCTTTGGCTATTCCTTTCAACCCTCACAATAGTGGTTTTTACACTCCCACTCAGTCTCCACGTCGTGGGTCTACTGTACAATTGAGTCCTTTGGCCACGCTTTTCAATACCACTAACATAGAATATGGCGAGCAAGCTTGGGTTGCACAACATGGGCACATCGAACAACTACGTCCTTTTACGACTTCTAAACATTCTACCAATTCAAGAGTCTCACTCGGTTCATCGCCGAGTCACGGCCCAACATCGCAATTAAGCTCTTTAATTTCGTTCTGTCACTCTAACATAACTACCATGGACCACCCACATCGCCACCCCAACTTGGACCTCTTTTACCTTTGAGTCCTTTTATTGCTTCCTGCACTCCTAATTATTGGCCCCATGATACCATTCAGCAGCCACTTTAACATTGTATGATATCCCAACTTTGCCCTTTGAGAGCAGAAGTAACAAATCTTGATGTCATTGAATGATCTATCATCGCCGACCTCCGACTTGTTCGTAATACATTTAGAAAAAATCTCATCACAATCGTAGCGTACTAGACTCCTAGTGACCGAAGATTTTCGCGAAACACCGGACTGGTCCACAGCGCCAAGTTGGGCTCCAATAAGTGTAGTGTGGCGTGATCATAACTACTTGTCAATGCTTGACATGCTCAAGGTATGCTATGGCGCATTGGAGATGATTTTTGTCCCCTCGTTCGCCGGCCACATCGAGTTCGCGACCAACCGCATCATCCTACACTCACACAATTATTCTCACTGCGACCACCGTGGGATACGTGAACTTACAGGATAACACAAACACGTTTTCATCCATAACATGTGAAATTGTATTGAGTTTGATTGGCTAACTCTGTCGAAGATTTTGACATTTCACCAGTGCGTTACGAGCATTTTGATGTGGACGACGACACGAATTGAGATTCATTTCATTGTAAAATCGTCACCAATGAAAGGACTTCTTCCTTCAGGGTCATTCTACATGACGAACTGAACTGCATTTGTGTGTTGAAGCAAACAGCGAAAGGCACGATGACCCCGTGAGGTCCGAGACACGAAGCAGTTGGAGTTCGAGAAACTTGATTAGGAATACCGGGTGCCTCTATCTAGTCTTCGATGGACAATTCTACGACGTTGGGTGATGGCGGCGTCGTACGAATCCAAGTACTTCTCGAGGCGGTCAACGTAGCTCTTGGACCTTTCCCATTGCATGACGTTGGAGCGCACATTGGATAAATGCAATTTCATTCGATCCAGCTGGATAAGCGCATACAAATACGACTGCTCCACCTCGTTTGTATGAGCATTTTGCATTGTTTCCAAGCTCTTATATATCAAAGGGTGGGAATAGTTTGGTGTGGCCCACTGCGGGTCGTCACAATGTGCTATTGTACTATAAAAAGTCGCTGCCACAAGATGGGAGTCTGATACATGCTCATGTTGAGGACTTTGATATGGAGTACTAGTATTGAGTAACGCTGTTGAAGAGCTTGACGGCCGTCGCGTGGCCGGTCAAAGTATGTCTGAACCACGTTGGCGGCGTCATGAAAGGCTATACCCGTAGAAAAGTACTGCTCTTGCGGCCGCTGTACTCGGACAAAAGAGAGCTGTGAGCGGTGAGAGATGATGTGAACAAGCTATCCGTAGCAAATCAAACAATCAATGAGTAGTAGAGCTTACTGCACATGTGCCGTGAGCACCTTTCACATACTCCAGAAGGGATTTCAAGAGTTTGTTTCGTTTGCGGTTGATGAGTCGAGTGTGAATGCGGTCGCGCTGCGACAAAAAATCCATAGAATGTACATAACGCGCGAGTCGGAATAGGGGTAGTGGAAATGGGACGCCGTCTTCAAGTCATGTTGAAGCCATTAAATGATGAGTCGACGTAGTGCTGAGCAGATTGGACAAAGTTGGTTCGATGCACTGAGCGCGGCACTCGGTACAAAGGTCGCGAACCAATGGGTACAAGGTGTCGTTGGGGGAAAACCACTCTAATATTGACTTTGTCTCTAGACTCAGTAAGTTAGCCAATGTTGTAAAGTCGTATACCTGGAACGTCGGTTTTATACTTGACAAAGCTACCCACATGAAAACCTTGGCGCGAGGCGTTTTGCGGAGTGTAGCGGCTCGACTTCGTGTCATGGGGAAGTCGCTGAGAAAGCTCAAGGAGCGTGTCGTACCAGCACCCAGTTTCACAGCGGTGCCAATAGCCAAGTGGCGGCGCAATCGTTGTGTACGTTTGCCAAAGACAAAAAGCTTGGCCGTCAAGTCACTGGGCCTTCTTCATCGTCGATGATGGAATCGTCGGTGTTGTACGCGTCGGTGGCAGACAATTTCAAGTCCATTTGCATGGCAGAGGGCACAGCCGTAGTTTCCACAGGAGCCAAAGTTGAGGTCAACTGAAAGTTGAGTTGTAGCGCATACCACGATAACCAACTTGGTGGGCGAGCGAAGGAAAGTCAACATGGTGAATGGACTTGAGAGATCAGGAGGTCCGCCGTGGAAGAGCAGTGAGGACCATTTGTTCTGGAGTATCACCTTGGTTTCACTGGCATTCGCAGCAATGTTGTCCCAACGCAGGACGGCTACGACATCTTGATGCGTCATCTTCAGGACATGGTACTGGGAGTCGAAGTCAGTGGCCATTGGTCTCTCACAACGAATGGATTAATGACTGCCAGTGGTCGGGGGTAATATGCAGAGGTCATTTAAGTAGTATTTCATGATTTCATTTAATTGAATTGACAAAAATTGCATAGTTACTTCTATACATGTGGTGAGAAACATGTATATTAATATCACAATGTGGGGAAATGTTGTCTTGGTGACATCGTACAGAGTTTCCAAGTTCAAGTGTCAAAGTGAAAGGGATGTCGAGCTCGCTGTTGATTGGACAAAACTCGGTGTTCAAGTCTTCGACGCGCGACTGCATGCACAAGGATGTGATGCAAGCTCGCATGGAAGTTGTGCACAATATGTCAAGCGACAGCGACTCCAATGGTGTTCACCCAAGCCATGATGAAGCCGACGATCACCTCCAATCCAACGATTCCACCGTGAAGGGTTCTTGGGGGTGACGTACTGGAGATGGAGATCTCCAGTACGGCACCTCCAAGAACGCCTACTGGCTATATTACCATCAGCGACTCCGGAACGGACTATGGAGCTACGACGACGCCAACAACGCAGAGCGTGAAGACGGGGCCAACAACGCAGAACGTGACAACGGCGGCAACGACGCAGAGCGTGACGACGCCTCCATTGAAGCCGCATTGGGAAAAATGATTTACGTCGAAGGCAACATCTACGACGGCGATGAACGGGCTCCCATGCGCAACTTGTTATGATAACCGCGCATGAGGAGAAACCCTGAATACGACTGCATCACGGTCAACTACCGGTACCACCAGTAGATGTACGACTCGCTGGTTTGCACGAACGTTGCCTCGTACGAGGTCTGCCCTGCTGATTGCCCCATGCGCACATTGTGCAACAACTAAGGCATCTTTCCCGACATGGTCGTCTCCCCCCACGAACTATTTATCACCACTGGAAGAGGTATTGGCGTGCGTGCGACTGTATTGATCTTGCCAGTTACACAGTTATGTGGGTGGAAATACCAAGCGCTTAGTTTAATTGCTAAACTCCTCTACATGTCAGGGTCGTTGAATTTTTGGCAGTTGCATCAGGAGCCACACATCACTTTTTTAATAGAACCGAAGTATATTGAGCCCCAAGGTCGCGGCAGCTCATGCAATGCCGTTTCGTTGAAAAAGCCAACAATTACGAGAATTTAATGTAATGAACATCGCGACTAGGTGGATAAGCCGCACCTTGCAATTTACAAAAATGTTTGAACCCCAACTGCTTGTCGCCGACAACAACCTGATAACGCGAGGCATTTCAGCGTACCACAGTACTTGTAAATTAGCGAATTGAACGGAGGCGACGCTGAGATTGATATTTAAATATTTTTTGCCGTGTTAGGATTGCTTCCTGTAGCATACTACTGGTACTGCATCCTGCTCATGGAATCGTAATTTTGATTCAATTATTGATGGTAAAATGAGTCAGCAATCAACGCCAAGGGTCTTAAGTGTATGCAATTTGTTTTCAAACAGAAATAATCCCAACAATTGAACATCATTGACTGACGGTGTGTGAAAATACAGCTTTTTGCCATTGTCCCATTGGCTCAAGTTGTTGGCTAATTTTTGGGGGTCGGGTTTGTCGAGTTCGGTGGATGATATTTAGGGGATTCCAATATTTGGGATGAGAATTCGTTGTTTCAAATGTGGTTCACGTTTGAGTGGTTTTTCCATGTTGGTTTTCATCCTATGATGAGCTCCTCGACGATTCAAGAAAAAAATTATTCTTCGGTGCACGTCTTGGGAAAATGAAGGCATACTTGGACATCCTGAGATGTTACTTAACATTATATTCACACTACATTGTTTTTACGACTGCTCCTGAGTACATTGTTGTTACCACTCATTCAACTCTGTACACCGGAGTACCGCTCATCTCGGAAGGAGAAGCACTTCAACACACGGCTACATTTGCACAGTCTGCAAGAAGCATTTTTATATTCACGCGCAACAGAAATTTGTTTCCCAAACTCAAGACTCGGATGGCTTCAAACAGGATGCCTACTTGACGGCGACATCTGCTACACCCTGTACAATTTCGTCTGTCCAATCTTGGCTTAGTCGAGTGTTTCGAGCTAAAGACATCCTGGGTTGCTTCTGCCTGTTCATTGACGACGACCCACACAAAACCTGAATCCACCACACTGCGATCCAACGCGTCATTCGGATAACACTGTTCGAACCGGATATGGCGATCCCAGGGCCAATCAAAACGCTCGCGTTTGATCGCCAAATCCACCGCTCGAAAGATTTCGTGGGTTCGACATGCGTTGGTCGTCGACAGGTTCGTCCGATCTTCAGCCTCCATTCTGAAATTCCAACGCAACATGCTTCTCTGTTTCCTTTGCGCTGTCTTGGTCCTGGTCGACGCGCTTTCCTGTCCATACGATTCCCTGCCGCCCCAAGTGACGACCATCTTGATTGCCGATGCGTCTCTGTGTCCCCCGCAAGTCGAAGATGGCACCTGTGTTGTCGACTGCAATTGCTCCGTCGTCAATACTACAGCCTACCAAGCGGTCGGTCGATGTCTGGACTTGGCCGTGACATCCAAATTCACAGAGTACCCCATGTACGTTGACGCATGCAGTTGAAACCAACTCGACAGAAATTGGTGTAGGACGATTGATTCGATCGACAACTCTGGCTATATGAGTTTCGCCTTGGCACAATTCCCCGACCACATTAGCTACATGTACGTTGGATTCGTTTGGGCCCGTTGTGAGTTCATATATCACAGTGAAATCAACAATCTGAACGAACTGGACGTCCCTGAGAGCTTCCACTGGCCCCGCAACGTCACCCAAATGTACGACAACCAACATACATTTTGAATTTCATGGTCATGCAAAGGCACTTTAACAACAACCGACTCCCGTCCTTGCCTCAATTACCACCTACGATTAAATCATTGTACGGTAAATTGGAATTCTTTTCTGATTCTAACAAACGAGTGAAGGCATTTGACAAACAATTCCTTTTCAAACCCTAAAGATTTCGAAGCACTTCCGTCGTCCATAATTGAATTGTACGAAAAACAAATTCATCGGATGCTGACGAACATGTTGTATCCAGGGAAGTCATCGCGAACAAATATACTGCTGTGAGAAATGTGAATTGGTGCAATATGACAAGCGTGTACGTACTTTTGCAGCACGAGTATCCATCTCATTTCTCTTTCATAGTAAGTTGAGTGGCATCCAGCATCTCGATAACGTCGTTTTTGGCCCCAAATTGACTTACTTGTACGCAAATATATGTCCTTGTCTGCCCTAATCCTTTTGACGTTGTAGGTACATCGACTCGTCGTCTGTTCAAAGTTGGGTTATGAATCAAGCTACCTTCAATGTTTTGAACCAACTGACTCCAATTGCATTGCCTGGACGAGCGTCGGCTGGGTTTGACTACTCCAACTTGACCATCAATACTCCACAAATTGCTTGCAGCGCTGCTAACGGCAAGCAGCAGGAAATTTGGCCCAACCGAGTTGCACGTCAGGTTTCGCGAGGAGTTGTGGAACCGAGCACACCATTTATCGTGTGCATTACACCAGGTACATCATTTTTTTCTTCTCGATGTTCAATTTATGAAACTTTGGATGATAGGAAAAAGCACAACAAACATGACAAACAAGTACACGACAACGGCGTTTCTTGGACTGGCTGTTTTGACGCTTCTTGCTTTGGTGTACATGGCCATATTCGCACGTCGGTGGATGATGAAAATCAACTCTTGTGATTGCAAAGCTGTACCAATGATGACTGAAAGCCACGCCAGCATATTACGAGAATTAAAATAATCATTTTTATACCAGTGTATTTTCGTGCTTTCGACTTGCTCCGTGTCAATGGGCTCCATGTTGTCGTCACATTAATTAGATTTTGATGATGCGGCGTGACATTAGTTTATTGGTTGACGACCGTTTCATATTGGAAAGAGATGTTCTTCATGTTTTATAGCTCGTCAATTGAGCAAATATTTTGGCCTCATATCTGATTCCAAAGCAAATTTTTTCAACGATTGATTTGGTTATAATACAATTTCCTTGCCGCCGAACAGCCTATGCGAATGATGTATCTACATTAAGTATCCTTCGTTCGCTTCCTTGAGTTTCATAGTCAAGATGTGAGCCAACTGCATCGCCGTCGGGCGTTGATGAGGATCACGAGCCAAACAATGTTCGGCCATTTCGCGAATCCATTCAGGACAGGTGGTGGAAAATGTCGGCTTCAACGTCCCACCAACTACCTTCATCATGATCGCTGCATCCGAAATGGGTTCACCCGACATGGGATTCTTCAAATATTTGTACGGCACTTCATGCGAGTCAAACTCTGAGAGCACCATACCTGCCACAAGAAGTCAGTCAAGTTACAAAATTCGACATCGTACCAAAGGAATAAATGTCAGCCGACGAATTATATCCATCGTCCGAGATCATTTCCGGGGCCATCCAGCGGAACGTGCCCATACCCATAGTCATCGTCTGCTGCAAGTCTTCCTTGGAAATGCCAAAATCAGTCAGCTTGACGCCGTTGGTCGAATCCAACAAGACATTGCGGGATTTTAAATCACGGTGGATAATATCCAACGAATGCAAATACACCAAACCTTGTACTATGGCCTGGATGTGGCGGATCTTGAGTTGCCACGCGTACTTTTGGGCATTATTTGTTTCCAAATATTCGCGCAAATCACCCATGTCCATGTATTCCATGACACATTTGACATCTGACGGCTGGGACCACTCCGCGCCAATCAACTTGACAATGTACGGCGAGTCGAACGACCCCATGAGTTTGATTTCGTCGATGAACGATTGCACTTGGCGCACCGTCACATTGCCTGGGCGCAGCGTCTTGATGGCCACCCGTTGGGTTTGGAACGATCCCAGCCACACGTCGCCAAATGCACCTGAGCCCAAGAGTCGGTCCATGTGGACATTTCCGCTGTCTAAACGGCGCAACTTGAGTTCGTCCATGGTCAACTCGTCAGAGCCTTCCATCAAGTGGTACTGTGCTGTGGAGGTGCCCCATGTCTCCTTTTCCTTTTGTTGGCGTCGGCGCATGAAAAAGAAGACTGCAGCCCCAACGACGACGGCGCCGGCCGCAGCAATGCCGATAATGGCGCCCAAACCAAGGGACTTTGAAGCAGCGAGTGGACTAGAAGTGGGTGGAGCAATTCCTACGACAAAGGTATGAGGGAAGTTGTAAACAGATCCATACCCTGCACTACACACACAGAAAAGGTTTCGTTGTTGTAGGGCGGTTTGCGGTCTTTTTTCGAATTTTCCCACAATGTTTTGATCTCCCCGTGGCTGGCGTTGCAATCGGCGGCAGTGGAAGTGATGCGTGTGAGGTTGTATGTGTACCCCTTGGACACGGTGTCGTTGAAGAAACTTGAATAGGACATCGACTCGACGGGAAGACTCGCCAGCGCTGTGTATGTGGATTGGTCCATGAGCCAAAAGTCAAGCCGGAGCCCGGTCAAGTCCCTATTCGCAAAAGTCAAATATTGGCGTTATTGAATTCAAAATCAACGAACAAAAAAGTGAGATTTGTGCCGAACGTGACGTTCACGATCTGCTTGAGCTTGTTGCCAACCAATGTACTATTTGCGTAAGCAACAACAAAACAGCAGCGGGTCGTACATTCGTTCAAAGCGCGTGAAATTGACGTTGGTCAAATTGGTATACAAGTTACTACGGAGGGACCTACGACGCCCACGAGAAAAATGAATACAAGAGGCATCAACAAGTACAAAGACGCACAACATTGTCACCGAGTCGGGCAGTGCATTCAAATCAGCGCTTGTCGAAAGATTGTTGTAGCCCAACCCACTGTACAATTTACATTGGATAGGAGACATGAACCCAATCCATGAGCGACTTACACCGAGAGGACACCACGTGGAATGGAAGGAACGGTTGTAAGCTGGTTCGACTGGATGTCTCTGCAATGACAGCGTTGAGTGCTTCAATCAAACAAGCACGTACAAACGGTTCAAAGAAGTGGGGAGCGCAGGCAAACCCACAAGTTTGTTGGAGTCCAATTTGCTACGCCAAATGTGAAATGATAGCCAATATGATTCCGTACATGTAGGTCAGGTTGCCGGGCCACGAGAACGAGGTGGTCGTGGGCACGGGCGATGACATAATGTACCTACGATGGGACATAAATTTTGGCAATGAAGAGGAGTGGTACATGGCATTTAATGTCGCTGGCAAAGGCATGATATCGACGGGTTGGAAGTTTTTCAATGTTCTAACCGGTGGTGTGAAAATACTGCCATAAACTTGTCACACATACAACGAAATGACTTGCGAGCTCCACGTGGGTGCCACGTTGCCTTGCACTGACATGTCTTTGAGAGTCCTATCGCACACAGGTCAACTACATATTCAAACGACGCTGCACCAACATGTCGGTCACGTATTTCGGCAGGACAAACAAAGACGCATCCGTTGTGGTTTTGGATCCAACAATGACCCTAAACGCATATTCGTGGGGACATGGCCATCGGCAAAATGTACCAAGAAAACGTCGTATCTTCCGACTTGGCAATGCTAGAAAAGTCGCCCAGCGCATTGAACTCGATCGATTCGTTGCCAATGTACTTGCACGATCGATCTACGACACACCAATCGTCCGTAGACTTGCAGCCAATACCAGAAAAGATCCGAGTGGTGGTGGCGGGGAGCCCCCCGTACGGACACACGGTTGCAAGCGCATTTGCGGCGACCATGTTTGCTTGAACGAAAAATGTAAAAGTGAGGTGTGGGGTGCATTCGTCCACCAAACCAAATCTCTCTTCAGGAACGAGTAATCAGACACTTCAGCAAGTGTCCCAGCTGTCATTCCCATCCCGTTTCCCGCAGAATAACTCACCGTATTTGAGAACTCAACTTGAGATTTTTGCACATACTAAGTTACAAATTGAAATTGAACCGTTCAAATGCCTACTTTATCTTTATATTTGTATTGAATAAATAATTTTATTCAAAATGAATATTTCGGCCAATCACACGAAAAAGACGTGATTAGTTATTTTGAGCGAAACGGGACGAGAAGATGATCGACCGAAAACTGTTGCAAAATCACAAATTGGTAACCATATGGACAAACATGGTGGATTGGTCACACTTGTTAACACAATTTTGAAGAAGGGAAAATCTCAGAATAATCCAAATATCCATGCATTTCCCAGGACATATACTTCATATGTCATTATTAGACTTGATCTTTGTAAAAAATTTGAATTATATTACCTTGGTTAGTTGTTTGGTGAGAACTATTCTGCTTTTGAGTGGTATAGTTGGTGAGTTATTGTGTGCTCTACGGTAACGTAATTTTACTTGAAGTAACTACGTTACCGTAGAGCACACACTCTCCATTGGGAGTGTGGTGCACTCTGGATAATTGGGTGTAATATGGTCGACCGACCGGCCGAACTTTGTGGTGTCCAGAGTTTCAGAAAGTCCAAAAATCAAAGTGCCTTCACAAAAACAACGTGAAGGATTTTCTCAGGATCGACCAACATTAGCTCTGACGTGGCAGCGTAGGCGTTGGCTAGGCCCACCGCTCCCACGCAAAACTGGCCACAACAGATGAGACGACGAGTGCCATGAGGTGCCCAAGACGAGTCTGCAGATTCATACACAGCAGCCCCGTGAGTTAATACTGCATCATAGCGGTATCTGCTGCCACCCACGAAACCTAGAGCACCACTTTTCCTGCTTCTTCCACAGCATATCATGTTGTACATACCATGAACGTCATGCTGAGAGTCTCCGCTTGGACCAACAATACTGTCGAGAGAGTTGTGTAGTAGCCAGGTTGATAAAGAAGATTGACTTTATCATGGGTGGCACATATATTCCTTCCCCGTCGATCGTGTAGTTCAAGCCTCCATGGTGATTGTGTCTGTCAGTTGACGGCATTTTTACCCTGCCTGGCACACGACAAGTCGACCCCAGGCATTTTGCTGCCCAATCAGACTGGCCCGATATGTAGCACGTTGCGCTCGAGCTGCTGTTAAAGGTGTTGACATTGGAAACCAATTCGACCAATGTGTCGCTGCAGAGTAACTTGATTATTCATGGATCAACCACCAGCGTGTCACGCACTTTCCCAGTTGTCGTGTGAAGAAGCCGCACCTCGCAAAACGAACGAGCCCCCACTGGCTTGCTTGTGTGACAGAATCAAAATCGCGCATGCGCTATTCCTGCAACGCTACACGTCCAGTTGTCGTTTCGTTCGAACGTATCTTGGCCCTATGGGCTTGCTTAGCGAAATTTCAGATTCAGTCATGCAGCAAAGTCAGCGAACGTTCATGTTCACTTTCAAAAGCCGTAAAACAGCGTTGATTGGCCAGAATGAAAACTGTCCGGATAACCTCACCACTCGAAATCACCAGAAATTGCCAAATACGAGTGAACGAGTCGAACCTGTTCTCAGGCAGTCCGTTCCCCATGTATTTCATGCAATATTTTGCTGGGCTCGCCAAGCGCAAGCGCACACAACATCGAAACAATACACAAATTAACAATTCAGCTTTAAGCGCCACTGTGGAGGTCTTCGTGGAGGAGGAGCTCGTCATCTAAGGAGAGAAATATTTGTCATTCGCCTCGAAAAATCAGTGAAAATTCATATCCGGCAATATTTTATACATGAACGTGAGCGTTCCGCCTGCAAAACAAAATCTGACATTCTGTTTTTGCCTGCATTGCATCGATTCACTCGAATAATGTGAAAATGTCAGAAAATTTCACGAAAACCCTGAAACCCTTAACCTCACCACCCACCCTCCCTTACTCCCCTAACCCACCACCCCAACAACCCCCAAGGCCCCAGGCTTCTTTCGGGGGACGCGTGAAACATGTACTTCAAATACCGACCAGTGTAGTATACTTTTTGAGGTTAGGTGTTGTTGGGGGGTCGAATATTGGAGTCATGGCAATGATGTTCATTCTACTCATGGGTTTTGCTGCAGGATTTTAGAAAACAGAACATTGATGCCCTCCCGGCAGCATTCAACAATTTCAACGTGGACCTCGTACTGAAGAATGTCACCGTCGCGAATACGTCGAGTTTTGGATTGAATGTCCGATCTCTGTACGATGCTCGAATCCCAGAATTGATCGACACCATTTGTTGAATGATAAACTGGATTAGGTACATGGAAAACATGCGTGGGTTGCGATTTGTAGATCAAAATTGGACGCGCGTTATGGAAAAATGCAACTGTGGACACCATCAACGTTCGATTTGGTTTGGATGTACTTTCTAGAATGTTCGTTATATGTGATTGGTAAATTGTGGGTGTTTCTCACTATAATTTAGAACTATTTATGAGTCGACGATATCCAACTGGACGGTTGACGAAGATGAATTCAACAAACTGAACCAGACTAATGTATATACATCGTATCGTAGTAACGCAACAGTTGACGGCGGCACGTGCTCGAACGGCGTTCTTCGTGCCATTTGGACCAAAGTCTTGTCCAATGCGTCGGTGTGTGTCGTTTCGTCCGCAGCTACCACAAATCGCGGTAAGAAATTACGGAATAATTGTAGATACTGTCTTAAATTCCTTTAAATCTAGAAAATACAACGCGGTTTGGAGTAGTGATCGGTGTGTCCGTTGGCAGTGCTGCGTTGATTGGATTAGTGGCTGTGATGGTGTTTCTTCGTCGTAAATTCGCTCGTGAAAATGCCGAACTAGAGGAAACGATTAAAAAGACACAGGCGCCCGTCTTTTCGACCGAAGACGAAGCAGGGGTCAAGATGGACGTGCTCGATTTGGTGCGCCTCAACGACAAAGACATCAAATTGGTGCGCATTTTGGGCACGGGTGCATTTGCCGATGTGTGGCTGGGAACGTACAACGACGACCCCGTCGCGGTGAAGAAATTGCATGCAAGTAAAATCTCCATAGCCGATTTGCATTCGTTTGTTGATGAAATCAAGCTCATGACGCAATTCGAGTGCAAATATATTGTCAAGTTGATTGGCGCTTGCTGGACCCGACCCGTCGACGTCAAGTGCGTCATGGAGTACATGGACGGCGGTGATTTGCGCTACTATTTGATGGCCCACAATGCTGACGTGTTTACGTGGACGCAAAAATACACTCACATGCATTGCATCGTCGAAAGCCTCGCGTATTTGCATTCGTTTGGCATTATTCACCGCGATTTGAAGTCTAGAAATGTTTTGATGGATTCGACCAAGGTGACGAAATTGACAGACTTTGGCGTGTCCAAGGAAGACGTGCAGCAAACCATGACGATGGGCGTGGGTACGTACCGGTGGATGGCACCCGAAGTCATTCAAGAGCAACATTACACAGTCGCGGCGGATATCTATTCGTTTGGAACGTCCTTCTTGAAACGTGGAGATTAAGTGGCTTTTTTATTAGGCATGGTGCTGGCTGAGTTTTCGACCCACGACGTCCCATAGGCCGATATGAAAAATACAATCTCTGGCGAGCCACTAGCAGATGCAGCTATTGTTGTCAAGGTTATTAATGGCACGATCAAGCCAACGTTCACCCATGATTGTCCGGCGTGGATTCGAGGCATGGCAATGAAATGCCTGGCGACAGACCCGGACATCCGCCCAACAGCTATTGAATAGGCCCACGTGTTGAACACCCAAGCCAAGCAAATGGGCATCGCGCTTGCGTAGAGCCAAGAGCCAGTTGAAAAATGGATTCAGGACGTGGATACATTCTATCAACAAACTTTGCTGAGTTCTGCTTCATTCCGTTGCTCGAAGTTTTGGTTTGTTATAAACGCTCGATCGAGGCTTTGATCAAGCACTCGCAACACGAAATATGACCACCAAATATCACCACATTGTACATGTGTCTTACCCACAGTTTCACCATCTGCAAGGAAGGGGAGCGAATATCGAGGCGTATCTTTAGCACCACACTGTACTGACCAGCTTTTCGAAGGCATGCTTGCATTATAAAATATTCTGTGTCATGCAGATGGATCCTCAACATGTTACAAGGCATGGCAAGCCAAATTGACGTTACCCGGCACCCTAAACATCTAAATTTCGTGCAGCGAACCAGTGCGATCAATCATTGCAACCATATCTCAACAAGATATGCTTACGATTGACCTATACGCTCGACTTGATTTGCACACGCGACTGGAGTGGCTCCTGTCGGGGCTTCAGTGGAGCCCCCCAAAAGATCTTCAGGGCCAGGCGTCGCGCAGCTGGAAGTCACCTCCCGTCTCGGCATCAAAACCAAAGGTCCGCCGGTAGATGCACTTTCGTCGTTCTCCCTTGGTTGTCTTAGTGCGAGGGACACCACAGCCGCGGGTCGTTGCGTCGGCTCACCTGCTTGCGCGTGCAAGACCAAGCAATAACCAAGGGCTCTGTTTTGGGTGTCAAAACCTCCACAAGCACCGTTCACACGACTGGCGCATACACGCACCTGACGTGAAAACGGTTTTGTCAAACTGTTGGTCAATTTATTTTGTCTACTTCGAAGCACTACGAAGTTCTTCCGTATTTCAGATAGATAAGCAATTTGTAGATACATCTGTGAGTGTCTTCATAGACTACGCAGTATTTTCTTAGAGGGATAAATGTTCTACAATTTATCCCTCAAAGAAGAAAATACTCGGGTCGTATCTTTTTTAATACGACTCGTCGTTAAATACATTTGCTGATTTGCATCGAATGCGCACCAAGCACGCAGTGATTGGCCTGAATTCACGATGGCATATGGCGCGTCATCGTCTGACCTGTCGCCTTTCTGCTTGTCATTTTCGACCGCACGCGAACGCAGAACAAAGAATGACGATGACCCGTTTCTGGCTGGCGCTGGCCCTTGCGTGGACTTCTGCAAAACCCGACAATTGCCCGTCTGTAAACATGAGCAAGTTCAGAGGGATTCAAGTTCCCGATGGGAATACTCTAGTTGTTGTGGCGCCGAATTGCACCGTCTTGCCGAACGTGACCAAATTTCAAGCTATCGGTTCGTTATATGGCTACGAGAGCAATTCTTTGTACTATGAGGACCGCCCGGAGCTTGTCAACTTGGACGAGACAAAGTTTCCCGCAGGCACGCTTGATATGTACGATGAGAAACACATGATGACCAGTGGGTGAGATTCTCTCTGTAGAACGTTTCGAAATGTAGGGGTTTCGGTATTTCCCGATTCAATTGACTGGCCGGCCTACCTTCAAACATTGTACCTAGAAGTTATCGATCATCCTCAGCTATACATACAGATCCATGAGCGACATGAAGATAACCTCGCTCCCTCGGATGCAAACAAAAAGTATCAAAGCAACATTCAAGCTAAAGAACGTGACTGTTGTCAACATGTCCAGCTTCAATTTTAATGCGCAAGAAATGTACGTTCTCTGCATATGATTTTGTGCAACTAATTTATTTGCTGAAATAGTTGGTTAAATCAAATGACCAGCCTAGAATTGCTGAATTTGGATTGGAATTACCTCCAGCGATTGTAGGTAGAATATTCACGTTCACCGTTTTGTAACATTGTACAAGTCGATTGTAAACGTCTCTGTGAGTGCGATAAAAGCTCTGCTGAGTGCAAAGATTATGTAAGTTAAAATTTAAATCCAAACTCATTTCTAAACTCATTCATCAATTCTATTTAGAACCATCGAGGATACAAAGATTTCTAGTTGGGCAATGGAAAAAGACACATTTACATTCCTCAACAAAATGGTGAGAAAGGATTCTACGGATCAAGGCCCCGGTATTTTTTACAAAAATTCTGCCATCGACGGTGGTATGTGCCCAAATGGGACTGTTCAACAACTTTGGGCGCAGTTAAACATTTCGAATGCATTTGTTTGCGTCTTGACAGGTACACCCCAGCCTGAAGGTACGCATATAATACTAGTACGAACATTTTATCGACATTTCAGGGTAGACAAGCCATCTCAAACGGGCTTGATTGTCGGACTCGTTGTCGGTGGGGTAGCATTGTTTGGGTTTGTTCTTGTTACTCTGGCATTGCGACGGAAATTCGCCCGTGACAAAGCTGCATTACGAGAGCAATACGAAATCACCCACACTCCTATTTTCTCCAACGACGAAGAAGCTGGTGTAAGTATGCAAGAACTCACTTTGATTCGTCTCGACCAAAACCACGTGGAATTGCAAAAGGTTCTGGGATCTGGTGCATTTGCCGACGTGTGGTTGGGAACTTACCATGGGGAACCTGTGGCTGTGAAGAAATTGCACACAAGTAAAATATCAATCCAGCAATTGATCTCATTTGTCGACGAAATTAAACTTATGTCCAACTTCCACACGCCTTATATTGTCAAGTTGATTGCGCATATTGGTCTAGGCCCGCCGATGTGAAATGCGTTATGGAATTGATGGACAGTGGTGACCTCCGGGACTACTTAATGGCCAAATCCCCAACACAATTTATCTGGGCCGACAAATATTTGCATATCCATAGCATTGTTGAAGCCTTAGTGTACCTGCACTCTATGGATGTTATCCACCGTGATTTGAAGTCGAGAAATATTTTAATTGATTCGAAAAAATGTACCAAACTCACGGATTTTGGTATTTCAAAAGAAGACATGCAACAAACGATGACTCTTGGCGTGGGTACATATCGCTGGATGGCCCCCGAAGTCATCCAAGATAAGGGTTACTCAGTTGCGACCGATATATATTCGTTTGGTATGTACTATATATACCTTCCCATCTGAATTAGAATTATCCATTGATAGGGATGGTATTGTCCGAATTCGATACCCACCAAATTCCGTACTTTGACATGAAAAATTCTGTTACTGGTGAACCTGTGGCGGATTCTCTAATTATTGTCAAGGTTATGAACGGAACGATTAAACCAACTTTTACAAATGAATGCCCGTCTTGGATTCGGCAACTTGCAATGCAATGTTTGTCACTGAATCCCGAAGAACGCCCAACTGCTGCCCAATTGTCGCACTTCATTCGCATCAAACTCCGCGAGATGTCAGCCGAACTGCACTCGCTTTAGGTTCAGCTTGCAAAAGGAAGCTATAAATAATACGAGCATACACGTCGAAAACCATTTGGTGATTTACTGCATAAACCGTGTTTTGCAAGGAAATATGATTTCTTCATCTTAACAATTTGGTTTGGGAGTAATCTGTCCATCGATATTTTATAACCTATATAGTCTAGACTAAAAATCCGATATCCGATATTGACTTTTCATACGATTGTTTAGATGAAGGAATGTTACTTTTCGTGTATTCCTTGATTTGATGTGCTAATTGCATGGCAGAAGGTCGTTCGTTCGCATTGTATGCCAAACACTTCATGGCTATTTCGCGAATAAATGGAGGGCACTGGTTTGAGAAAGTTGGAACAAGACTTCCATTGCAGACTTTCGTAATAATCGAGGCGTCCGATACCGATTCACCTGACTTCGGATTCTTTAAAGACTTGTATGGAATTTCATGGCTGTCAAACTCCACCAATAACATTCCTAACAATATTGATATCAGTACTCGTGCTGCGATTTCCACGCACCAAACGAATAAATGTCTGCCGATGAATTGTACCCTTGTTCACCAATTACTTCTGGTGCCATCCAGCGGAATGTGCCCACACCCATAGTCATAGTGGCTTGGACATCTTCTTTCGAAACCCCAAAATCAGTCAATTTGACTCCATTTCTGGAATCGAGCAAGACGTTTCGAGCTTTGATATCGCGGTGTATAATATCCAACGAGTGTAAATAAACCAAGCCTTGGAGAATGTCTTGAATATGGTCAATCTTCTCGACCCATGGATACGCTTCAGTACTGTGTCGTTCAAGGTACTGTCTCAAATCCCCGCAATCCATATATTCCATGACACATCTTACATTCGAAGGTTTTGTCCATACCGCTCCAATCAACTTCACAATATAAGGCGATTCAAATGTCCGCATGAGTTTAATTTCATTGATAAAAGACTGAACTTGTTTCACTGACACGTTTCCATTTCGAAGTGTTTTGACAGCAACAGGTTCCCCATCGTATAACCCAAGCCAAACATCGCCAAATGCACCTGACCCCAAAATCGCTTGCATTTGCAGGCTGCTTTTGTCCAAACGGCACAATTTCAAGTCTTGCATGTCAAGCATTGTATCGTCTTCAGTTGAATCTCCCGAATTTGATTGCATTTTTGTATATGGATCTGTGGTGTCGGATGGTTTGGTTTGGCGGCATCTGAAAACAAAAAATAGACCCAAAGCACAGAGAAAACCTCCACCCAAAGAAATTCCAACAATGGCACCAGTTCCAAGGGAAGAGTCGGATGGGGAGAATGATGGAATAGTCGTGGTTGGCTGCAAAGGAATTTTTGTATGATCTAATCATATATTGTCAGCGAGGTGGGGTCAAACGACCAATGACATATACCTTTAAGGACACAAACAGTGTATATTTTAGTTTTCTCGGTACCAATTTCACGGAAACTTCTAAATTTCTCCCACAGAGGCTGAATGGATCCACCGTTCATACCGCATTCATCGGGATTTGATGTAATCGACAGTCCATCGCTGGCATAGCCCATCATTTTGGGAGGCTGAATCGGGGGGAGATTGTCCAAAACGTTAAACGTGGAATTGCTCAAAAGCCAAAATGAAACGTTAAGTTTGGTCATGCCCAAGAAACTGATTTTGTCACTGAACGAAACATTAATCAGTCGTGTAAGCTTTGGCATTTCATCAATCGACCTGAGCAACTCTAGTATTACACAAGCCAGTCGGAAAAAGGAAATTCTTACAATCGGCTCATTTGAGTAAAGTTCAAGTTTGACAACTCTTCATACGTATTGAAGCGAATGGACCTAGCGGGCGTTGAAGCCATACATAAATAGGTCATTTTAAAGGAACGTACAATTCAGTAACTCCAGATGGAATATTCTTCAAAACGTTGAGGCTTGACAAAGCAGAATTTTCAAAAATTCTACCAATTGAATGAAACACGTCGTCCAACAAATAAGTGTAGAAGTACAATGAGACTAATCCACGGGGCAACACGGGAAACTTCTTCAAGGTGGTGTTACGAAGAGTCCTACGAAACAATTCAAAGCTATACAGTTTCCATTGTGCCGCGTACAAATATTTGATGCGGTCTGGTAGATCTGGGATTTCCGATACGTCATTGTTTCGGAATGTCCTAAATAACATGTCAAAAAGGGCTCACATTTGGTTGAATACAAATTGACAAGATTTGGTAGCGCTTCAAAGCTGAAACTTGTGGGAATGGTTGCATCAAGTATCGCCCTGCATCGATTACGATAACTGAAGTGGTCGATCGGAAAAATATCTTACAATGAGGTTAGGGTTGGAGGCAAGACAAGCGATCGAATTGACGAAATGTTTCGGAGCTCCCTATTTCGATGTGAATTGAATCAAACGTCACCGAAGTGTTGACAATGTCCGCACAGCATGGAAACATTTGTGCTCCAACCGCTGGATGATATTCCTTGGAATGCTAATGTGCTCCATTTTCTATAACAAGTACCGCAGTGAGATCCACGATCCTGACAACCAACAATGTACATGAGCGTCACGGAAGCCGGCAAGGCTAACTTGCTCACGTCCACGACAGGCATCGTCCAGTTTGGCTCCGGGTTCCCCGCAATCCATATTCCGTCAAAGTCCCTACTCTGATACTTACGCCAACAGCACATTGCAGTTGTCGGTACCAAGCGTTCGACTTGACCATCGAAAAGTTGCCCAGCGCGTCGTACCAACCTGCCTTGTCGCCCACGACAGCACATGACCGATTCACGATGCAGAGGGTTTTGGGGCAGTCGTTATAGGTGAAGATGCGATTGATGGTTGTTGGCATGTCTGCATATGGGCATGCATTTTCAGCAAGTGTGCCTGCCAAGCCAACAAGGACACCGACGCTCGACACCCGCATGGAGTTTGTTGCCTTGGTTGTGTTTCCTTGGGTGCATCGCACGCACGCACGTGCACTTCATCTGTGAAGTATCCGGCGCAAGGCACTATTTTATCCGAATGGTTCGACTAAGTTACACTTGTGCTGGATGACCGAGTCAAACAACGATCCCATTATATAATACTTCGAAGTAAACAATATCATTTGAATCCTCGTGATGTGAGTCAAACGAAGTAAGTACTTCGAAGTACTTTTATTTTGAGTCCAAGTTCTAGAGTCTGGTTGTTATTGTGTGCTTCACGGCATTTGTAAACCCATGTCTGCGAAGCGCACCAAAATCCGAAAAGCCAGTCACAACACTTCGTTTCATGGGGAGTGCTCATTGGAGTGCTCTTTTCGATCGCCCGCAGATACTTCAAGTATCCGGTCCAAGTATCCGGTCGCAGTCCCGACGCAGGATTGTGATTGGCCCATGTGAAGGTGAACTTTGCGTCGGTCGTGATCAATTTAGTTGTGACGGCTATACCGTAGACTCCACAGTAATGACTCAGTACTATTCGAAGTCATGGACACCGCACATATCCAGGATAGAATTTTGTGTCAGCATTTGCCTGGTGAGATATATATCTCATTTATTCATAATAAGAGCCTCTGACGGTATT